>JZLH01S0118739.1:0-29877 GCA_001188425.1 Eucidaris tribuloides
GACATTTATGATGTTGTATTTGACAGATTAATGGCATGAAAATAAAAGAAAACCTAATGCTCAGGGAAGCAGACAACATAACACTTGTCCATACAGGAAAAGGAAATTCAGAATCAACTAGCACTTCTATACAGTAGTGGAATGTCTCATTCTAAGTACGAATCAATGTACTATGCACATGGTTCAGGATTGTACCCGAATTGACTGCTAGCGCGGTAGCACCAACTCAAAATCATCCATGCAACTCATGCTGCGGCTATTGAGCAAAATGATTGCAGCTTATTTATGTCTCTGAGATAGCACACTGATAGGGATTACATGCATGTGCATGATCATGACTCTGCACCATTGACAATTGATACAAACATAGCGTGAATCAGCTGTGGTGGTGTGGAGAGAGATGCTAACATAAACTATAATGCTAATAATAATATAAGTCTAAATCACGGAATAGGTTCAGGTGCTGGCTGCTCTGCTGCAAACATGAAAAAAGGGCATCTCAGACTCTGACCTCTGCCTGTGTGGAGAAATCCAGACACACGAACACATCAACATTCAATGTAGCGTGACTGGTCCCCCTTGTCCACTGACAGATATTGACAACCCCCAGCTGGTGACCTTCCTGACTAACTGCCATTTTGAAGGTAGTAGTTTACATACAAAATAATATTAAGAGAACAGATTTTGTAGGCGCTAATTGAAACATACTTCCCTGATGTTTTGACAATTTACGGATGAAAATGACATTTAACTTGCATTGATTCCATAGAACAACCAATACAATCAGCTGGTATGGCCATTGTGACTACAGGTATGGCCTGACCCTATAGCAACACGGTGACCGCCAACCACATATGACTGTGGAACGGCCTAAGCTCTGTTGGTGATACTTTCAAGGAAGCACCACAGAATAAATGCTTTTGATTCGTGAAAAATGGTGCCGGGTAAAAAATGTCATCACTAGTGCAGCCCCACAAAATGACTTTACACTATCCTACACTATGTCCGCTGCAAGTACATAGCCTACAGACCACACTTGCGTAAATGCATGCTTGTGAGGTACTATCGTGCTAATAGCTAGAGGAGTGGTACGTGCCACTGCCTTCCTACAGATGCACATTACTTTTCAATTTATGATTGAAATCAACTTAACAAAGTATGACACATTTTTCATCTTAACTTGACCTACTGACCTTTGACCTTTCAACTAAAAAATCTAACTAGTTCATCAGTGCATTGTCATACATACTTCAACCAAGTTACACCAAAATTTCATATCCTGTTCTAAAGTTATCATGGTAACGAGCTCAAACTAAACATGTATTGAGGTCTTGTGACCTTTGACCATTGACCTTTTACCTCAGAAATCTAATCAGTTCATCAGTTCCTTATAATACATACTGCTAAATTATATCACAATGTGATTCCCATACTTAAGTTAATGAGGTAACAAACCAAATCAGACATATATGAGGCCTCATGACCTTTGACCTTTCAACTCCGAAATTTGATCAGTTCATCAATGCCTGATAATATCTACTTCATCACAATCACAATCTGAAAAGCCATTCTTAAGTTATCATCGTAACTATTCCAATTCAGACATATTTAAGCCTTTGAGACCTTTGATCTTTCACCCCCAAAATCTAATCAGTTCATGTTCATTGGCACCTTATGATACATACTTCACCCAAGTTACATCTTAATCAGACAAGCTGTTCTTAAGTTATTGTGGTAACAATCCCAATTCAGACATATTATAAGCCCTGTGACCTTTGAACCCCAAAAGCTAATCAGTTCATTGGTGCCTTATGATACATACTTCATCCAAGTTACATCACAATCCGACCAGCCGCTCTTAAGATATCGTGGAAACAAGCCCAATGCAGACATATTTTAAGCCCTGTGACCTTTGACCTTTCAACTCCATAATCTAATCAGGTCATTGTTGCGTTATAGTACATACTTGGTCCTAGTTACATCAAAATCTGATCAGCAGTTGTTAAGTTATCTCGGTAATGAGAACTGGTAACGGACGGAAAACCTGAAAACATGATGCCTCCGACAAATTCATTGCGGAGGCATAAAAAATATATACTATAATTTAAAGAACATAACTTATCTTTTCAATCACTTTCAAATTCTTCAAACCAGGGAATACATGCCTGCTGTTTAATACATTGGTATATTTTGCCAGTGGCATAGGTCCTCCAACCTGGGGGAGCCCCCTGAAGATGTATAAGCATATTTTGACTCTCTGATAACACTATAGTTTTGTGAAATGGACATTTAAGAGCAGTGTGTATCATTTTGACAAAATTAGCATTAACTGCTTGGATCTACTTTGAAATCATTTTTCCGTGAAAAGTAGGGGGATGATTGTGCAGGCCTTTCCTCCCTCTGTCAAAGTGGGGTATATATAATGTATCCCCCAGGATTTACACCGGTAATCCATTGCAAACGTCTCATGTTACACACTGTTACGAGTAGAAGACAGGGAATAAGAACTATGAATGCACTAAGGGAATAAAGGTGACACAATGACGATAATGATAATAATACATGTAATACCAATAACAATTATAACAAGAAGAAGAAGAAGAAGAAGATGATTTAGCAGGTCACCAACTTAATGATGTGGACAAGTACATTTACCTATGTGCAACCATCAACAGGCTTGGACGAGGGGTGAAGTCATTGGACACAGAATAAGAAAAGTAATTTGCTCATTCATGAAACTCAAACAAGTCAAACAAACTCACTTTATGAACTAGGCTACGACTTAACTAATCACTTGTCAAACTGATACTGATTTCAGGATGTGAGAAATGGAAAACCACTGAAAGTGACAAGAAGAAGGTGGACACCTCCCATTTCAAACACCTTAGAAGAAATCTAAAATTCAGGTTCCCATAACATATATCAAATGACATACTGAGATGGACAAAAAGAAAACCATATGATTAAAATCAAGAAATGAAGCGAATATGTTGGAAATGGATGAGCCAGATGCTTACAAAGGATGACAACTGCCACTTAATTAGCTCTTACTTGGGCTCCTAAAGGCTGAAGGAAATTAGGGCACCCTCAAACAACCTGAAGGCGAACATTGGAAAAAGACAGAAAAATGGCTAGCATGAAATTGGAAACAGACAGAGTGCACTAAAGAGATGTTCATGCAACCTTACGGACAACAGGGTCTAAAGAGGATATGTAAGCTACGCTAATTTTCAGTGCAAAAATCTCTCCAGTATATAAATACACAGATTCTTCAGCATGCATTTTCATGTGTTTTTTAGAGCCAAAGTGTTGGTAAAATCTTTTCCACACTGTGGACATGAATATCACTTTTCTCTAGTGTGTGTTCTCATGTGGCTCATTAGGCTGTTTTTCCAAGAAAATACCCTTTCACATTGATGACATTCATATGGCTTCTGTCCAGTGTGGGTTCTCATGTGCGTAAGAAGATTACTCTGCTGATTAAATGTTTTACCACACTCTTGACATTTAAATGACTTTTATCCAGTGTGCGTTTTCTTGTGTGTACGAAGAGTCCACTGCCGGTTGAATGTTTTATTACACTCTTGGCATTTAAATGGCCTTTTTCCAGTGTGGATTCTCTTGTGCCTACAGAGAATGCTCTGCGTAGTGAATGTTTCATCACACTCTTGACATTTAAATAGTTTTTCTCCAGTATTTGTGCTTATGCGTTGAATTAGATGGTATTTCGATATAAATGCCTTTTCACACTGCAGGCATTCATATGGCTTTTTTCCAGAGTGGATTTTCATGTGCGTACTAAGATTACTCTGCCGAATGAATGTTTTACCACACTCTACACATTTAAATGGCCTTTCTCCAGTGTGTATTTTCTTGTGTGTACGAAGAGTCCCCCGCTGGTTGAATGTTTTATTACACTCTTGACATTTAAATGGCTTTTCTCCTGTGTGGATTCTGATGTGTTGAATTAGATGGGATTTCTTAATAAATGCCTTTTCACTCTGCAGACATTCATATGACTTTCCTGTTGTGTGGATTCTCATGTGCATACTGAGAACACTCTGCTGAGTAAATGTTTTATCACACTTTTGACATTTATATGGTTTTTCTCCCGTATGTGTTTTGATGTGTGTTGGCGGATGAATCTGTTGAATGAATGTACTACCACACTCGTGACGTCCGTGTAACCTAGTTTTGGCAAATGTTTTCCCTTGAATTGCATTATCCTGTTGAAGGTCTTTATCACCCTCTTGAATTTCACACAGCTCTTGTCCATCATCTGTCATCACAGGAGCACTTAGACTGGTGGGTTCATTCTGCCTGCCAGATGGCTTACAGTCTGTGCAAATTAAAGCTCTCCCTATGTAATAACCTGTATCAAAAAATAAAAATTAAATAAAATAAAACAAAACTTAACTAGACTAAAAATATGTGATGTGCCCTCTGCTACAATCATCACATCACCTGAAATATGAAAATTTGACATTTATATTGTATTTGACTGGTTAATGGCGTGAAATAAAAGAAAACCTAAAATGAGTTATGCTCAGGGAAGCAGACTACAAAAACACTTGTCCATACAGGCAAGTTGAAATTCAGAATCACTAGCATTTCTACACAGTACTGGGCTGTCCTGTTCTAGTATGAATGAGTGTATTATGCACAAGGTTCATGACCGTACCCCAATTATGAGCCATAGCTTCAGTGCTGTCGCCGTAGCACCAACTCAATCTCGTCCATGCAACTCATGCTGTGGCTATTTTGCAAAATGATTGCAGCTTATATATGTCTGTGAAGTTTTTACGTAGCACACTAATGGGCAATGAATTTATGATCATAATCATGACTCTGCTGCACGAGGAGTGAGATGATCTTTTTTAGTTTTGCTTGCACATGCAATTGACAACATAGCGTGTATCAGCTGTGGTGGTGCAGAGAGAGATTCTAATATAAAGTATATATAATTCATCACTTTATTAAACATTCAAGTAAAACAAAGGAACAGAATATAGAGAACATAGAAGAAAAAGCCCAGGTCGTAACTGGAACACAGTAAACGCAGGGCATTATACATACACATGAATACAATTAAAGATTCACAAGACAAATTTACACATTAAATATTCATGTACTGATTTACATATTTTGTACTGTACTGCTAATAATAATATAAGTCTAAAACAGTAAATAGTGTGGTGAAATCCAGACTCAGGAACACATCGTCATTGAATGTAGTGTGATTGATCCCCCTTGTCCATGGACAGATATTGACAACCCCCTCAAAAAAAAAAAAAAAACCCTCATGTCTGAAGAAACCACTTTCCAGAGTTTGTACACTTACACATTTCCAAAATTTTCTGACTTTCCAGAGCAGAACACTGTTGATTTCCATGACCATTTTTACTTCTTTCAAAGCATGTAAAACTACATCATCGCAATTAAGCAAGCTTCCAATCAAGGGTCATGTTAAATATTTCTGAAATAAATTATTTTCCCTGACTTTCCAGTTGAATTAACTGACATTCCCTCACCTTTTTCTTCTGGAAAACAAAAGTATTTTCAATTTCCAGACCTGTATGAACCCTGAACTATAGACCGAAGTATACCACAAAGTATACCACTAAATAACACAAAACATTTTGCAACAGGAAAATCAAGGAACATGTGAATTCCCCAACTTTCCCTAACTTCTTGCTTCTGGAAAGGGCATTTTAAAATTCCTTGACTTTCAAGAAATTTCTTGACCCATACAAACACTGCCTGCCATTGTTGCATCATTGTAATTCCAAATGGGTCTAAAATTCCCCCTCTTCCAAACAAAGTTAGGTTTTCCCAAAATAAAGGGGGTTTTTCAGTAAAAAGGGCATGTAAAATATCCAAAACACCCCCTTGGTTTGTGTATGTGCCACATTCTCATTATTGTGGTACTGATAAAAGGTATGAGCTCTGGAGGCAGAAGCTGTTTTTTAATACATATCATTAAATTGAATCATTGTGCTCACTGCAGTAAAAATATTTTTTTATTTTATCATCAACAAACAAGGAGGAGGGGTTGAAGAAACTGACAAATGAATAAGATGAGCAATGTGGTAATTCACAAGGCTTGAACAAATTTGAAATTTAAACAGACACACCTTACGAGCAAAGGTTTGTCAAATCAATTTTGGTCAATTGATGTGAAACATGATAAACCAATGAAAATGACAATAAGGTACACACCTAACTGTTCAAATGCCTCAGAAGAATTCCGAAAGTCACATGGCCATAGATATATGAAATGATGACATAATAAAGAGGTCCAAAATGAAAACTTAAGTCAAGAAGTGAAGGGAAGACGTGAAATGGATAGGCCAAGGATTGAGGAAGGATGCCAACTGCAAGTGTATGACGGCACATATATTTTATCTCCTTAACGTCATCGTCAATCATCTTGTAACTTAGCATAGTTATGTCACGTGTCAAGACCTCACTACACAATATTTGTCAGTGTGATCACTTGCCCGTGACGTCATTTATGACGTCATTTACGAAAAAGTTAGAGTTAACCTACATTTGCAATATCTCGAGCCGGCAGTCGAATAAAACAATGAACTTTGGCAGAGGTAAAGTTCAGGTCAAGGGTCAACTTTTGGTCCATACCACGTGCGCGTGCGCCTCTCCACAGGTGTGTACGGGCGCGTCAAAGTTTCAAAATGCTCCAAACTGCTTTTTGTTAACAGAACGATATGTTTCAGGTCATTTGGAGCATTTTGGTGCGCGCGCATATGCGCACGTTTTTTCGCGCACACCCCTTTCTCTACCGAATAGCGTAGTTTTTTCGATGATTTTGGATGTCTACTGAATTCTACGTCATTTAGAACCATTTCCCGTCCACCAGAACCCAAAATATCGCTTACATGCCCGAAAAACGTAAGCGCGCGCATGCGCGCGTAGTGAATGGCAACATTTTTAGATCACTCATAACTCTCTAGAATTAACGGTGACCCCTACATTTTATTGCATAGTCTGGTAGACTATTATGTGTAGATAACATTTCAGGCATCGCTTTCTACGCCAAATTGTTGTGACGTCATTTATGACATCACAAAGAAAAATTGTATTTCGCGCATATCTCATGACTGGAGTCGAGTAAGATAACCAAACTTGGAACACAGTAACTTGAGGTCAAAGGTCATCACTGAAGCTAAATAGAACCGTCCGTGCGTCGCGATTAGCACGTACACGCACGTCGAATTTTGAATTAATCCTTGATAGAGAATTTGAGGTGATGAGGGGCATATTTTATCATGCAGTAATACTTGATTTAGATCGCTTGTCACATTTTCTTAAGACTTAATGATCGGAGCGGTTATGCGGATCACCAATTTGTCTCAGTGACGAATTAAAGTCTAGCTTTTACTGTTACTGGTTGAAATGAATCAATTTAATGCTGTTTATGATTGCAGAAGTGTCCCTGACAAACTTCATCGAAAAAACAATAAAAAATGAGATGTCCAAAAAGCAGAGAAATACATAAGAAATTTACAAAACAATAAAATGCTCGTACATTCATATAGGCCAAGAAAAACTCAACTGCAAAATTGAATGCTATGGTATTTACTTTTTTATATATTACAGCAAAAGATCGAGAAAAACATTAGTAATATGTGAAAGGTCTAAAATGTAATCACGATGAAAGCTATATGCCAGTATAGGGTAAAGATAATGGTATTTTTGCACGTTGTAGCTAGGTGTCCCCTTTTCAAGAAATACCCCTTGATTTTTCAGAGTCCCCAAAATTGGGAAATTTCATCCATCATCCCCCCAACTCCTCGGACCGGATTTACGCCCATGATATCGGTTTTCACCTGTATTTGTTTTGCTGTGTGCCAGAGGATAAATTTGTTGAGTGAACATACTACCACACTCTTGACATTCATTTTGCTTTGCTCTGGTGTGTGTTCTCTCAAATACCAACTAAGATATGTCTGTTCATTGTATCCTTTTTCACATTCAAACGGTCTTTTCTCATTATCTGTTTTTTTGCTGCCAACAAATATGTTTCTGACAAGTCAATGTTGCACCACTCTCTTGACATTTATCAGGCTTTTCTCCAGTGTGTGTTTCCATTGTCCTTGGAAAAGAATGTTTTTCACACTCTTGATGTCCTGAATCTCACATAAATCTTGCCCATGGTTTGTTGTCACAGCAGCACTTGGACTGGTGGTTACATTCTCTCTGTCACATGGGTTATGGTTTATGCAGGCCAGAGCACTCCCTATATCATATCCTGAATTAGACTCAAAACAAGTAATCCATCTGCCCAATCATAATGTCACCAGAGAATAGGAATATCATTTATGAGAGTGAAATCGACCGGTTAATGTCCTGAAACATGAGGAAACCTCAAATGTTTTGTTTTACGATGAAAAGGCTTTCTGTATTTTCAATTAATATGCACACCAAATAAATTGTCCATGTTTTTACAATATGGATATAGAAATGGAATTGATATTAACCCTATTTTAACTGGGCTATTTCAGACCAGGTTTTTACTGATCTCGGCCGCCGATCGCGCGATCGCCGCGAAAATTTGCGTGCGCGTAGAGCCGGATGTAAACTACATGACTGTATAGTAAAATTTTCAAAAAAAATATTTTTTCTATTTTTTAAAGGTAAATGACATGATTGGGAGTAGTCCTCAACTTGGGCTGAAACTACTCTAGATATCAAGTAAACTATGCAAGGCTTCTCCTGTGAAAATCTTGTAGTCAAACGTTCACTCATTCTAAACAAAACAATGTCAATATCACTAGTAGCATGGAAACCTGCTGTGTGGCTCTCTATGGGCTTATTTTTTATTCTACCCGGCAAAGAATAAGATACTCCTATGTTTATGCTTGATTCTCCTTAAGTAAACAAATTACAGACAAATCCTCCCAGGTGGAGATCCACATCTGCTAGTGAACAGCTGGTATATATTTCAACTCATTTGTTCTTGAGGCATTTTCAAGTGTTCCCAATGATGTCACTAACCTTTAAGTAATTAATTATGCAAATAAGTTAAATGAAAATTTTGTTTTCGGCTATAACTGACTAAAAACAGCTAGTAGAATGCTAATTTTTGGTGAAAATATTCATTTTGACATTTTTAACAATTATCTACAAAAACATTTGCCGAATTGGAATTAATTTCTTATGTATTTTATTGTTTTGTGAATTTCTTATGTATTTCTTTGTTTTTCCGACCTTTTGTTTTCTATTGTTTTTTCGATGAAATTTGTTGGGGACACTTTTGCAATTATTAACAGCATAAAATTAATTCATTTCAACCAGTAAAAGCAAAAATAATCATACATTTCTGATTTATGGCTGAAAACACAATTTCCATTGATTTTGTACACGAAATCACGTTTTTGAGCAATTTTGGGGTTGACATGCATGTATAAAAAGTCGCGCAGCGTCGTAACGATATGTCCGATTTTCGCGAAAATGGTCTCAAAAGATGCGCAAGACTTGAAAGTAAAAAGTCAGCGAGTGACGCAGTGAAAAAATTTTGCGCGGCGGCATGGTCGCGAAATTCGTCGAGGGGGGGGTCAAAATATAGGGTTAACTGATTGAATTGAAGAATGCCTTTACAGCCTGCTGTTATTGGTGATCCGGGTAACCGCGGATCACCATAGATTTCGTCAGAATTATTTTCTTCTTCAGTCATGTTTCTTTCTGGTCATTTCTTGTGCACGCAATATCTTGAGAACGATGAGAGCATTAGTTTTGTAACTTAGCATAGTTATGTCCCATGTCAATACCTCCAGAATCTCCTCCTCTCAATGTCAATAAATATATGTCACGTCATTTATGACGTCAAAAGCCAAAAGTTAGACTTAACCTACACTTGAGATATCTCGAGCCGGCGACCGACTAAAATAACCAAATTTGGCAAAGGTCAAGCTGAGGTCAAGGGTCAACTTTTGGACCATACCTCGTGCACGCGCACATCACGACGGGTGCGTAAAATGCAAAAATGCTCCAAATAACTTCTTATTGACAGAACTATACATTTCAGGTCATTTGGAGCATTTTGGTGCGCGCGCGTACGCGTTTTTTTTTTCGTGCACACCCCTTTCCCGGCCAAATATCATCGTTTTTTCAATGATTTTGGATGTTTGACTGAATTCTACATCAATTACAACCTTTACCCGACCACCCGGACCCATAATATTGCTTACAAGTCCAAAAAACTGAAATACGTGCGCATGCGCGCGTAGTCTATGATGGGCGTTTTTAAATCACCCATAACTCTTTAGAATTAACGGTGACCCCTACTTTTTATTGCTTATTCTGATAGACTATGATGCGTAAATAACATTTAAGGCATCGCTTTTTATGCCAAAGTGTTGTGACGTCGTCTATGACGTCACAAAGAAATATCGTGTTTCATCCATATCTTGGAAGTTGTGACTGAAGTCGTGATATGTGACCAAACTAGATACATGGTAACTTCAGGTGAAAGGTCATCTCTGGTGGTAATCATAAACGCGGGTGCGTCACGACACACTCGTACACGCACGTCAAATTTTAAATTAATGTTTGATGCAGAATTTAAGGTAATGAGGGACAGGATTGAACAAGCAATGACACCTCATGTAGATTGTCACAGTTTCTTTAGATTTAATTAGCGGAGCGGTTACGCGGGTCACCAATTCGTCTTAGTGAAGAATTAAAATCTAGTTTATATGGCTTTTCTCCAATGCATGTTCTTCCTAAACTCCACATTCTACTTTGTTCACTGAAACCTCTCTAAGACTGTTGACACAGATGTGGACTAAGTTAAACCAAAAAGGTGTTATAGAAGCAATGGAGTCGCATTTCTCTTCTTTGAACCAATACCAGGTTTACCCAAAAGAGTGCATTAATTAGCAAGGATTAAATCTCCAGTACACAGAGAGTTGTAAAGCAAGCAGGCAAAATAACAAAACCCACAGTTGATCTGAACACAGAATGCATCAAAAAGGTTGTAGACAAGGCCCAATCTATTGTAGTCGATGATACCCACCCACTTCATGACCAATACAACCTGTTGAGGAGTGGGAGGAGACTGCAATCCATCAGAACAAGAACATCCCGTTACCTGAACTCATTTGTACCATACACCATCTGCCTATTGAATGATTTGTAAGATTAAAGACATGTACTAATTAATCTAGATTCAATAACATCTCCCACTCCCACATTTTCAAAATATCAGATTTTCCTTTTCTTATGAATATTGCAATAGAGATGAATATTTAAAACGATATTAATGAATATAAAAGTGAATATGATGTTATAGTTAGTGATAATAATAGTAAAACTGTAGTAGTAATAATACTAATAATGATATAAATGTTTATGTTTGTCTACATGTCACATTGAATGTTGTTTGTGTAATGTAATATGTAATGCATTGTATATTTTGTGAAAAAACAAAACATGTTAACAGAACAAATATCCTGATATGGACAATAAATGATTGAATCTTGAATAAGCAAAGGTCTAGTTAAATGAGTGATGGAAAAGCTGTCACCCTAGATATCAGAACACAGCATCAAACTTACTGAAAATTGTTTATAGTGACAAATTCTGATATTCCATTGGCCATCGTCTAACACTGTCTGACGTAAATATTGAAGACGGAGGCAATCATAATCGTTAGACAGCACAGTGTGACTTAGCCTCAACCACTTGACTGCTGTAGGCTATAATGCGCACTGAACCCCTGGTGCTGAGGCATTTTTTTACACACACAAACGTCGTTTCTTATAAATGGGACTATTAGCAATTAGGATTTGAACCAACACACACTCTAGGAAAAAAAAATGACGATGTTTATCGGTTTTTCTATTTCCTTTGTCCATAAAATAATCATCCTCACCTTCTGACACCTCAACAGATCCTTCACTAAAATCATCTTTGGTTCTATCATCAAAATTTTCATCACATACGTTCCGATTTGCTTGCACTGTAAGTCGCCATCTTGAACTGAGATGCTGTACGCTTCACTCGGGAGAGCTCATAAATCACAGCAAAAGCCTCAGTAATTTTTGTGGAAGAGCGCCATCTGTTGTCCATAGTCTCAATTTTGATATTCAGGTGCTGTTTGCACATTAGGGGTACGAGTAGCGTGGTGCTGACTCTTCACAACACGCAATACGATGAGCACGTAATATTACGTGATCCGCACACAATGTACACTCGCCAAGCACGTAATATTACGTGGTTCGCAGTCAAGTGGTTAAGGGATTAATTTCTCTTGTTGCTTGAGAGAAATAAATTTCTAGTATGTTCATGTTTGATTCTCTTCAAATAAACAAATTCAAGACAAATCCTCCCAGCCAGGAGACACACTCCAGGTGGTGTTATACACTAGTAATCTTTCAGCTAGTTTGGTTCCAGCGGCATTTTTATTTCTCCCAATCATGTTCCTGCCCTTCAAACTCTCTTGATAATAATGTGAAATAAGACATGTAAGAATCACTGTAACCTCAGACCTTTCAACTGAGAACTCTAATCGGTTCATCATTGAACACATGTAGTAGTACGCATTTAACACAAATTTGTTCAAAATCCAATTAGCAGTTAAGTTATCATGGAAACAAGCTGCAATCAGATTAGTCCTAACCTTGTGACCTACAATATTAGACATTTCAGTTTCAAAATCTACTCTGTTTACAGATGCATCATAGTTCACACTTGACCCACTTTTGGTCCAGAGGCACAAAAATCGAGGCTTTTCATTTCGTACACAAAAAGACACACATACGTACGGACAGACAGACACACAAACAAAACCAAACATGGCATTCATAATGCCCCACCTTATCAGGTTACAATACAAATAAATTACCAGTATCGGAGTCCTGTCCTGTCTCAACTCCACGCATCTGCTGTGCTGAATCATCATTTGACATGTCCTCACCTATCATGGCACTTGGTGACTCCATCATCTCTGGTTGGGTATGTGGAATATTGGTCCTGTCAACATTATCACCTGGATCTGTAAATGATAAATTGTAAAGGAATGAGCAAGTTAGTATTTTTTTCTACACTATAGAGTTTGCAGCCAATGGCACAGGCTATCAAATGTACCATATAAGATGAGTCATCAACATAAGACAAATGCAACGAGATATAACTGACGCTACACATGCTAAATCCTACAATTTGTGTACATTCACAATCTGTTGGCATGATGATTGTACGATGAAAAATGGCCACAGATAACATAACAGCCATAGCTAGCAGGTAGATTGCATAAGAAAGGATTTTGGGAGGGAGACTACACTTTCCAAGTCAAAGAGATTTTCAAATATTGCTGGTAAATACACTTTTGTGGTATATAAATTTTGGAAGTGAATGACAATAAAGTTAAATAATTAATAAAGCAAGATTATTCATTAACCCGTTGGAGACGATTTGTTTTTCCTTTAACGCGTATTTCCCATAGACCTCGTGACGAGATATCTCGTCACTCGTCTTCAACGGGTTTAATAATTGTCTGTTGTAATTTTGTATCTGAAATGAAAGTTAGAAACAGATATGATCAGATACCGGGAATACCAAATAAAATCAAAAATATTTGTTGAAGCACAAAGCAAGTGTATTCCTGGACCAACACGCACCACTTAAAAACTACAGGAACCTTGGATGGCTAGTAGGAGCATTGATCCATTTTTCGGATTTGGGGTGGGGGGAGGGTAGGCAAAAGTACTCTGTGTGCCAAATTTCAATATAGAGTTTTGCACGCAAATCACTCCAACAAACAAAAAAATCAAAAATTGTTAAGATTCTGTAGTGTCCTTTTGTGCTTTGGTAGTGTCTTGCACTGCTTTTAAATATATCCTTGCATTATGTTCTACAAGTTTTTCAAGTTGACAAATTACAAGGGGGGACAAATGGCATGTTTGTCCGCCCCCCCGCCCAAACAAAAAAAAAATATATATATATATATACATATATATATTTTCATTGGGATGTTAACTACTTAACACATGCAAATGGATATAACAAAGAAATCACAATGTTTCCGGCAACTATCAGAGCCAAATGCATCAAATTACAAAAGTAAATTACCTCTATCTGTATCACGTTCTGTCTTGACTTGGGGCATCTGCCTTTCTGGACCTTCATTTGATAGGTCATCCTCAACCTTTATGTCACTTGCTGAGTTCATCATCTCTGGTTGGATATGTCCAATGTTGGTTGAGCCAATATTATTACCTGCATCTGTAAATGGTTGAATTATGATCCAGATACTACTTTTTGAATGATCACAAGGATAAACAGTTAAAAAAAAAGTATAAAAAAAGTAGTAATGTGTGTGTGTGTGACTATGTGTGTGCTCATCCCAAGATTACGTCTAATCCCAGCATAGACAACCCAAAAACCGGATGCCTCCAGGACCTATGATACAAAGGCGTACTAATCCTCAGCCCAAATCCAGGGCCATATGTTTGTTGTGTTTAAGACAAAGCCAAATTCCACGTCATGTAAGGTTCTAAGCATTACATTCCGTGTTCTTCAATGAAATAAACAACAGTGACAAATCGTAAAAAAGCAGTACATTTCAACATTCACACTACCATGTAATAAACCAACATTATGCCTTCATTATGGTGCAATATCCATAACTTGTGAACATTTTCTTTCAAAGATGTGTCAAGAAAGATTTTTTTTTTCTGATGTCTGGTTAGTGTGGGTAGGTTTTGCTTCACTTGACATTCATTTTGAATTTTTGTTGGCAGTTAATGTTTTGTATCAACAAAAACATTGTTTTGCATGAAATTTCATGTTTTCTGTCTTCTACCTTAATGCAACGATTTCTTTACCACTTTCTGTAACCAAGTAAAAATAGGCTTGAAATATTCATGATAACTCATATGTACCCCCTTCCCCCCCCCCAAAAAAAACGAAAACACACACATACACACAAAGCTTCCAGCCACCCTCAAAGGTGAAGGCATAGAATTTTATTACCTATATCTGCATCTTGCTCTGTCCTGACATTAGTTATCTGCCATTCTGAACTGTCATCAGATATATCCTTATCCTTCATGGAACTTGGAGATTCCATCATCTCTGGTTGGGTATGTGCAACATTGTTGAAGCAAACTTCAGCATCTCGATCTGTTAATTATATAATACAATGAACATTTATTTTCAAGACAAGGAAGGGTCAAAGGGCTATGGAAATCATACACCTTTATTTCTGGAACAGTAGGGAAATTCCAGGCTGTATATGAACAAATTAATAACAAACGGATGCATACTTTACATCATACATAACCAATATGAAAATGGAAACAAACATCAATTCTCTCTATCGCATACAGCCGATATCAGGTGATATCACCTTGTGATACCAATATTTGGCACTTCACTATTGGGATTTATACTTCCGATTCCAGGAAATCATATATATTCGTAAACGTACACAAAACCTGTTATTTGGAACTTGTCAAATCTTCAATATTGATACCTCTTCATACCCGAACGTACATGAATCAACCTGACGAACAATTATGGAGAATATCTGTGTCACGATAAAAGGACTTTCTTAGTGAAAGAAATGTTCTCATAATTGGAAAATGAAGGAATGAACTCGAAACTCTAGCCAGAAAAGCCACGAATGTTTACGGTACCCTGTTAAAGAGAAAAGTGAAAACGTTAGGTCAGAATGCAAACACAGGTGTGTGAGGATGCAGAAGAATCTCATTTAAGTATCAAAAGTATGGATATGAAACTAACTTTGTTATTCTTGAGATAATAAGAAAGATTGTGACATGATCAGCAAGTATTTTAGCGTTCATTGTGTATGAGCTTGCATACAGATAGAGCTCCAGCCAGAAGTTTACTTTCCAAGAAGTGAAGCTTACTTCACAACAATTAAGGGCCAAAATCATCAGACAAAAACACAAAACCTACCAGAAAGTGTTATGAATGACAAACTGTGATTTTAACTCATTGGGGATTAAAGGGATTCAAGATTATAGAGTTAAAAGATTTCAAATTCATCAGCAATAAATGAACACACCAACAAATGTCTTCAAGAAACAAAACAATATGTCGGTAAGGAAATAGCAATCTTATATCACAGCAGTACTTGGGTCTGAAACAGAGATTAGCCTAAAGTTTGCAAGCCAATGTTGCAATTTTGCACATTCGTACAACTGAATTCAACAATCATAATAATTAGTTTTCTCCATTACGTTTGTATTTCAAAGCTAACAACTGGTCATAATAACATCTATAGAATAATTACCAGACGAGTATCAATGATGCAATAAGGAAAGCGAGATTGAAAGAAAATATTAAAATAACAATCGTCATTATTATCTCGTCATAATTTATTCAGCATATAAAGAGTTACATAACATTTTTTCACATTAACCCCTTGGAGACTAAGTAAGAGAAATCTCGGGCTGGGGTCTGTGAAAACGTGTGTTATAGCAAAATCAAATAGTCTCCAACAGGTTAAGCAAATTGCATTTGGTGCCCTCTCTACTTCGATATTCCCAGAATTTTATGAAAACAAAATTCTGTAAGTTATTCCTGGGTGGGGTTTCGACATTCCAACCTCATTATTTTAACTTCTGTTTTATTACCTGTATCTGTGCCATGTTCTCTTTTCACGTGGGGCATCTGCCATTCTAAACTTTCATTGGATATGTTATCCTCAACCTTCATGGCACTTGCTGAGTCCATTACATCAGGATTGGTATGTAAAATATCATTCATGTAACCACTACCCCCTGGATCTGAAAAAGATAAATCAAATACATACACTAGTGTTCAGATGAAGATGAAACTTTACTGAAATATTACTAAATTCTGTTCAGTATACGGATTTCAGTCAATAATCCAGGTTTTAAATCCGGTTTAGTCCCCAACTACGAGGGTGGCTGATTTATCTCGCACTTACAGAAATTAATCTTACCCCCTCTTTCCACTTCACCCTATTCGGTGCATCCTCCTCCCTTAATCCAACCCTCCTACTCTCCTCCACCACTGCTTCTTTCATGTCGTTTTGTTGCCCCCTTTCCCTTTTCCTTATTGAAAGAAGTAGGTGTGAAATAGAAAAAAAGTGAGGACTTTAATGTCTAACTAGACCAGATGAATCTTGTCAGAGTCACTGAATATGTTTCTGTGCTCTTACACTAATTTCAAATTGAAATGCAAATGCAATACATTTACACGTACGTATGCTCATGGGGTAACAGGTGTTCAAACGCCCCCCCCCTTTTGCCAAAAGGGGTGTTTTAGATATCAAACAACCTCCTTTTGCCAAAAGGGGGTGTTTGAAATTTTTGAAATGAAAATGTTTTTGTCACCTCCATCCCCCCCCCCCCACCCGAGGAAGTTTTAAGCGGCTTGGCTCAACAGGAAAAATTTTAGACCTTGGATTTTTCCGTGCATGAACACCCCCATTTGAAAAATCCTGCATACGCCTTAAGTATGCACATGGCTATCACTTTTATTTTATTTAGCAGAAAAATGTCAACAGGCAATACAGCTGCTCGCATGTGACATAAATTAAAACTTTGAAACTTCATATCTCTGTTATTTTTTGGTGGATTTCACCAAACTTTCATTGATAGGTTTCTCTCATTTTTCTGTTTTTATTAAAACTTGACATCAGGGAGGACTTTAGTTTTTAGTTAATATGGACAGCCATAACATATTTACTTATAGTCCCACAAGTGTATCATTTTTATTTTATTTCGCAGAAAAAAAGATGTATAAACAACCAATGGTACAGAAATTGTTTGAGCTTAATAACTGTGGTAAAATGTGATCTTTCCCATTTCTTGGGCTGGCATGGTTGGAATGTTGTCTTAAATTACCTGCAGGCTACTTCATAAAAGGCTATACTTTTAAACATTTCAAATCTTCACTGCAAGATGAGTACAAACTTTATACACTCAACAGGTTGGTGACAGTACTTCTGTAGAAACAAGCCTGAGGTCTTTAACAAATTTTATCACAAGTAATTTGACATCCTCATTTCAGTAAATTCAGGTGTATTTTCTCAGATATACCTGAAATAAACTTGTAGTTATAGATTATACATTTCTTTTTGCCTGCACATTTTTTTTCTCTCATTATCAGTGTACTATAAAGGCAATGAAAGGTGTGTTTACATATAGTACAACCTTGGGTTTTATCATGTCTACATGTAGCATCAGCCCAAAATGGGATACTTTGCTGAGGAATGCATTGACAAGTCAAGTATACAAGAGACACAATACAAACAGTTTTGCAAAAAACAAACAAACAAATATCATTTGCTTACCAAGTAAGATATTTCTTCCTCCATTGAAATTTTCATCACTAGTCTCTGCCATGTTCTCTGTTGTTTTTTCACATTCAAGATGGGAAGTGGGCAAAACTCCTTCCTCCTGACTCCCCAAATTGGCAACTGCTGCAGATGCATTCACATTTGTCACCATTTCCTGTGTTGGGGGCTGGAAAAATAAATAAGAAAAACTTTAGATCCCTTCATACTAAGAATGATACCAGACAATATAAACTCATTCAAACAGAATTTGTGAATTACTTTTTGCACTATTATTTAACAAACCCTAGAGCAATTTGTATTTCACCACATTAAATTGACAATGGGCATTCCGAACTGATATAGACAGAAAAGGACATTTTGAAACAATGTTCAATGACCTTTGACCCTTGACCAATACTTTTTACCCCTTAGACTCTACCAAATTGTAAAATCAGCATCTATTACTGAAAACAATATGGAGACAAGTTAAACTTGACTGCTGGACAGTTGGTGGGTATGTCTCTGCCTTCCCGAGCCCATTTAGCCCACATCAAAACCCATGTTGTGGTACTTCATAATATCTTATTTCATTCTCTACTGTTACCTTCAGTATTGCCTATGCACCAGATATGACCTGTGATCTTTGACCTTATGAAACACAAAACTGAGTAGTCAGTTTGTCTAGATGGTGATTTATTGAGATACGAAGTGAATTATTTACACAGTACAAAAATTATTGTGACCTTTCACCTTTGAACTTTCGACCCCATGACTTAATCTGTTTACAGTGATACATAAACCAAGTAACATGAAAATAAATTTCTTAAAATATCACAAAACGTAACCGAAAAGATATTCACTGCATACCACACACAGACCTGTGACCTTTTGACCTCAAAATTTATTTCAGCTAAAACATACTTCAGCCAAGTTTCATGAAAATCCATCAATCCATTTTGGAGATATGGTAATAAACAAATTGCACAGCCTACAAAGGACTCAAGTGACTTGTGACCTTTGATCTTGACCTTTTGATCAAAGATTTAATAAATCCTATGGTTACATCTGCTTCACCTAAGCTTCATGGAATCTATCATTGACTTCTTGACATATCCTGTGTTTGACTGCATATTCTCAAAATGACATGACCTTTCATATTTGACCTCTTGACCTTAAAACTTAATCAGTCCATCCATACAGCAGGGCTTGCCCTCAACAATGGCTGAGGACCAATGGCCACTAGAAATTTTTCCCTACAGTTTATAATGCATAATGACTGCATATAACATAAACTGACTTGTGACTTCTCACCTCTTAGTTTTGAGAGGTCCAAGTTTTTACTAGTCCATCTATCGACCAAGATACATACATGTACTTCAGCACAGATTCATGAAAGTCTGTCATTCCCTTCTTTATTCTTGAGATATTGAAGTAAAGTGTTGTGGACAGAGTAACACATAGACAACCTGAAAACTTAATGCCTCCAGCACTATTTTGTTGGGGGGGGGAATAAAAGTGGTATTGAGGATAAATTTCATTGACCTTTGACCTCTGACCTTTGCCATCATTCCATTCTTGCCCAATGTTTTAATATTTCCTCAGTACTGAGACAGCTCTACAGGTAGCAGTGTTGTATCCGAGGCCGGCTCACCCGAGGTCAAGGACGAGGCCAAGGATTTTTCTCCGAGGTCAAGGACGAGGCCAAGGCCGGGGGTCTAAAAAAGGCCGAGGCCGAGGACAAGGCCAAAGATTTTTCGACAAGGACAAGGACAAGGCCAAGGCCGGAGAGGCCCGAGGCCAGACCGAGGCCAGATTTTTGGGGCCAAGGCCGGACGAGGCCAGACCATTTATGGCAAGGTAGGATCAAAAGAAAATATGTCATTTCATGTTCTCTACTGAAGGTTTCATTGTTTGTGTTGATTCTTATTGTTTAATCTCATGGTATGACCCCTCAACTCTCCATACAACACACGCATACACTTATATTCATAGACATTACTGGATCTCTCCTCATTCTCATTTGTGAACTTTGTGTACTTGTCTTATCAATGTATGACTATGCCTTATTTTAAAATCACACCCAGCCTATAGTGCACAGTTGATACACTCACAAGACAAAGAAAATTTGTTATAAAGTAACAATAGTAGCAGTTTGTCATCTTTTAGCAGACATATCTACATATCTTCACACTAGCATGCACAATCACAAACAAACATGGACCTGAACATTCAATTATGAAGACTATGTGCAGTTTTATTGGCTTTCATGGCTTAAACCTATCTCTGCCGGGTTATTTTGGGCCTGTGAGGCCCCCCTTCAGATCTCGGCCAAAAAAATGTGATATTAGAATCAATTTCTAATGTATTTTATTGTTTTTGTAATCTCTTATGTATTTCTTTGGGTGTTTTTTTTTCTTTGTTTTTTCGCTCTTTTATTGTTTTTTCAATGAAATTTGTCGGTGACACTTATGCAATCATAAACAGCGTAAAATTAAGAAATTTGAATCAGTAAAACCAAATATATTCATACATTTATGATTTTGGGCTGATAACATAATTTGTATTGAAATTGTACACAAAATCACGTTTTTGAGCAATTTTTGGTGCGACATGCATGTACAAAATTATGCATATCCTTGGAACCGCGTACCCTGGCGTCGCAAATTTGGTTTTAAAAGATGTAGGAGACTCGGAGGAAAAAGTCATGAAACATCGCGGCGAAAGCTTTCGCGTTGCGGACATATCGCGCGAAGAGTCGAGGGCTTCCACCCCCCGGCGGAGATAGGGTTAACTCTTGATTGTCTTCAATTCACACTCATTATCTACATGATAACTGGTGAATTGTACAGCAATACAGAATGAAATTTAGCCTCAAAGCCTTAAAAAAAAAACAGTAGGCCTGTGCCATTTGCAGTTTCTCAAAATACGCTGGTGAAGCAAAATCATGTCAAGGCAGATGCGGGAAATCTTCAAACTATTAACCCACCCGATATAATAGTGCTCAAGCGTAAGCATTTTACCCCAGATTTTACCCGGCCTCGGCCCGGCCTCGCTCGAGGATTCCGAGGATTGACCCAAGTGTCCAAGGACGAGGCCGAGGATTTTTCTCCGAGGTCAAGGACGAGGCCAAGGCCAGGATTTTGGCCTCGAGGCCGGCCTCGAGGACTACAACACTGACAGGTAGACAGTCAGATATGGGTCAGTAACTCAGTATGCATACCAAATGTACATGTGCTGCACTTTCAGATGGCTTGAATTCAACCTGATAGAACTCTTCACACATTTGACAAACTTGTTTGGCCAACGATGCAAGAATGTTCAAGCGATCTTCTGAGATAAGGAAGAGCTTTCCTGCACCTGCTGCTGACTGATCAGAGTTGGACATCTGGTTATGGGCGCTACAGAACATACAGGAAAACAGATCAAAAAGGGAAAGTGAAAAGTGAATACTTCTTGTATATTAAGTAAATCTTTTCCTAATTGGACTTTAAATTTAACTTTCTCCTTTAGCAATTTGGGTATAAACCATCACCTTTCTATACTATGTTATATTTGAAATGCTAATCATATAGTAAACGAATTAAGGGCAAGTCCAAGACAATGTAGCCTCATTTCATTTTGATTTACTAAACAAATATTTAATACCACTGTGAAGCTCAAGAAATTAAAACAAATAAATTGAAATTTAAAAAATTCATATTAATGGCAGTGGATCTCATTTGCAAACATCCCCGCAGACCAGGAAAAGATAACCCATGCCTTAGGCTATTGATGAAGAGCATGTCTGTGAAATCTGGGGTCAGTAATTGCCTAGAATTTGAAAAATGCAAAAGAAAAATAGCCGTTTAGTGTACATTCTATGGTAGGAATTTTTTTCTCGCGAGAAAAAATTCACTTTAATAATTCCACTAAAACTGAGTTTCTAGCTCCTATATTTTGCTAAAGGTTCCCAGATGGCATTTTCTTCTAAATGTCATTGTATTTACACAATGTTAATCTTTAGGCATGCAAAAGAGATCCCCTGCCTTTAAATTACTGAGAGATATCTTATATCTAATTCATATGGACATGAATCTTTTATCATCTTGTTTGAATGTGCACAGAAAGATGAGCATTAATTACATGTAATTATGCAAATTAGGCGCTGTCCAAGCATGACGTGTCCCATACGTAACAAATTGAGGATTTAAAAAAAAAAATTCCAAAAATCTAAGACTTATCTTAATGAAACTCTGGGGTAGGGTTCTAATTTATTCATTTTAAAAGTAAAATGCCTTATTAAGCCCTGAAAATTTAATTACACCTTTACTTTTTTCAGATAATAAAATGTTATGTATGGGACATTTTAACACAAAGTGACTAGACAAACCAAAAACCTCATAACTTGATTCTATCTCAAATTAGTGGATTGATTGGCTAAGGCGGGTCATGAAGAAACAAAGGGGATCATCATTTCTACTCTGAATCTTTCAAAAGCTTCAGCCTAAATATCATCAAATAATACTCCGAGATACACTGTACAGTGTGTCTCAAAAATAATTGTGCAAGTCAAAAGCGCCCTCTTAGGTAATGAGAAAAAAATTTTTGTGACGTCACGTCATGATACATCAACATCAAGGGGGTAGTCTTAGCTTTCAAATGCCGTTTGCTCTGTTCCGTTTGCTTATTTTCATCCTGAGATGTGTGCAGTTAACAATGAAAAGGTAAAATCACAAATGTGCCACTTTTACTACAGTCAGTATAGCATCAGACCCTCTTCCCGTAAGAATGACACAGCTGTGAAATCTTCCACCATTTTGTTGTTTACAAGATATCTCGAGATCAAAACAAGCAAATTGAACATAACAAATGACATTTGAAAGCTAAGACTTTCCCTTGATGTTGACGTAAACATTTAACACAGCAGTATTTTCTAACTGTCAAATAGGGCGCTTTTCACTTGAACAATTTGCGAGAAAAGGTGCCCTCTTTGGCAATTAAAAATACTTTGGTGACATTATGCTTACATCATCGTCAAGAGCAAAATCTTAGCTTTCAAATGCCATTTGTTCTGTTCAATTTGCTTGTTTTAATCTCGAGATATGTTGTTAACAACAAAAGGGTGGAATCACAATTGTGTCACTTTTACTTGGGACTGTAGTGAAAGTGGCACAATCGCGATTTTACCCTTTCTTATTTAAATTAACATATCTCAAAATAAAGACAAGCAAATTAAACAAAGCTAAGACTATGCACTTCACGTTGACGTAAGCATCATGTCACAAGAGTATTTTCTAATTGCCAAAGAAGGCGGTTTTCACTTGCACAAGTTTTTTTGAGACACACTGTATATTTGAATGAATTGATTCCCCCTCCTCCACAGTCTGAATTGTTACCCGCTCACACAGTCGCACTGTAGTGAGGCTATACAGGAAAACCTTCAGACTTCAAAATAGCGAACAGCATCAACATTGCCACTAAATACACATAAACACCATGTGAACTTTGCCTACAAAACATATATCAAACCGTTTTTTACTTTAAAAAAATGTAATATTTAGAATAGTTTACTTTTGATATCCTATTAAATTCTTGATGAACTCCTGACCTAATTAAATGTTAGATGTTTTTAGTGATGTAAAATTAGATCTGTCAAAATAAATTGGTGTATTCATGAATATTCATTCAGCAATCTGAATGCACAATTTATATCCATAAGTAAAGTCAGCAAGTACATCATATATTAACAAATTCAAATTCCAAATGATTCAAAATATATTTGATATTATGTTTCTTTTCTCCCGTTTTCATGATGCTTTCATATATCTTACATGTATATTTTCTGACAAGTAGTCTCAGAGTCAGACTCTGACTGGCCGCCTGGCTGGAATGCAGCTCGTACCAGAGATGGAGTGATCTAATTAAGAGGGACAAATACAGGGAAGATCTTCCAGCCTCTACAACCAAGTAACCAGTAAGTCTCACTAGAGTGTGAGCAAGAATTCAGACAGTGAAAGAGCATCAATGGAGCCAGATATTTCAGCAGATATCTGAAAATGACACAGGCTGAAACTTTTGGACTGGTTGGTATTGAAATCATTGCAACTCACCCATCATTCGATCCTGAAAGTGGGGCTTCCATGTTCTCAATCTTGTTTTGAGCCAGGAGATGACTGAAAAAGAGAAGGCAGGGAAGGCAAATACTTATTTCCAATAATCATGATACAAAGCATGTACACACAAGAACAAGTTTTCACAAAAAACACACATCCCCCTTAATGTTTAAACAATTAAAAACTTGTTGGGTTTATTATATTTTCTGTCCTCTAAATAAAAAAAAAAAAATCAGCAGAATATCATGGGGGGTTTGCAGTATAATTCACGAAATTTAAGTCTTTTTGACAGTTTTACCCCCACACCTCCACACCGTTGGCCTTCAATCTAGGGGCGGCACACCTGCTACATGTACGTAATATTACGTATGTGGTCCTGAGCAGAGCTGTACAGACCACATACGCCCAACACTGAAAAAAAACCCCAAAGTTTGCACTGTGTGGATTGATTGATCCAGTCCACAAAAAAGAGGACTGGATAGTTGTTCAAGACGCAGGGCAGAAATTTTGGAAAATTAAAAATGAAACCAGTGAAGTGGCGAGTCCTTCATTTTCAAATTACTGTATAGGCCTATGTTTAGGTCATTTGTATACTATCCATTTAGAGCAATATTTCAGTATAATTTTGTTTAAAAAATTGAATTTCAGATCACATTCTTGTGCCACGACTGCATAATTCATAAATTCTTTATTTCTGCATATCTAGACTAACCCGCCCATGATTCGACCGCCTAAGCACTTTCACAGTCCTAAAATAATTGATCTGTATTTCTGGGAATCAATTTGCATTTGTAATTAAAGTATATAATCTTACCATGTGTTTATGAACTAATAAAAGTATCGTTTATTTATTCAAAATAATCCGTTTGTTATCGTCACTTTTATTGCCATGTTTCGACCACCCCCATGCCGTAATTCGACCTCCCCTTGCCATGATTCGACCACCTGTGCAAACTCTATGTATGCCGCGCGCGCGATGTGTGCTCGCTTCACACCACGTGCGCGCACCGCATAGCTAGCGGCAAAACGGCGCGCATGTGGACGGCCGCACCGGGCATGATCCCAACGATCCTCCGATGCGTGTGGTACACTGGGGGAGGCCGGATTACGGCTGACACTGCGCCGGCGGTGCCCGGAAGACAATTCTGATTGCTGATTGGTTGGGTGGCTTTTTTTCTCAACCTGTACTTGTGCCTTGTGGCAGGGATCACGCAAGTCTGCCGATACGGTATGTAAAAAAACGCGTCAAATTTCGTTCGTTTTCCGAGTTTTTAGCGCGATTTCTTTGACCCTCTCTGCTTAGCACATGTAAAGCATGGCGCATTTCTAAAAAATTGCGGCGACATCGCAACATTCGCCCATAAAATGTGACATTTTAAGGGCAAAATCGGGCAATGTTTGTGACATGTTTGATCAGTTTGATAGTGCGTTAACATGTGGCAAGTGTACGCATACCATACGATATACAGAGTTTTTCACAATGCAAAAAATATTTTGATTCCCGTCTGGTCGGATTTTGGCGGGTGGTCGAAAATTGGACGGGTTACTGTAGTTTGTTAAACTAACAATAGGGAGTTCGGTGACTTTTTAATTTTTTTTAGAAACACGACCAGTTTGGTACCATTCTAAAGCTTGAAGAAAGAGAAATTCATAGCAGGCCAAAATATTGTGATATCATTACACAATTATTTTTTATAATTATTTTTGTTCTCTTATTTAATTATTTTTAATTATTCTGTCAACAATGCGCTGCTTAGTGCTGAGACTAGCATCATAACAAATTAGTGGAAAATAATCCCACACTTCAAGCTTTCAGGTGGTACCAGTTTCTATAGGTTTTTTTGCCTCCTTCATTTTCAAATCGGACAAAAACTAGAAAAAATGACCCGGTTCTGTAGATTTGTACACAGTTCAATGAACATTTTTGTGTACTGGCAGATATGATTTTGATAACAGGATTTCACCGAACTCCCTACTAACAACTAATTTTACAATTATTCCAATTTGTATTGCAAGTGCGAAGTACAAATGACTATCGAGTATCATGTAGGCATCATGCCAGAAGATGGACCACGTTTACTTTGCACATGCAGCTATGGAGCTATCCCCTGGCCTTGTGCACACAAGGGATATCTCCATAGCTGCACGTACAAAGTAACGCGTGGTCGATCTTCTGCATGACTGCTACACGATAGTCATTTGTACTTCACACTTGAAATACAAATCGGGAAACTGGAAAAATACTTGGAAGTTCATCACTTAACTACATTTAGATATGCAGAAACAAAAGACTTACCATTCCTTATGCTTTTTACCGTCAAAATATGGCTCCAAACCGGAATTACAGAAGAGTTTTTGCAATTTTGGAAAGTTCCACTAATCCTGCGCTGTGATTGCTCAATTATGGTAAAACCGGAAGTTCGCGCCACCGGCGTTGACCTTTGAGTGACCTCAATTTGATGTAACAGTCTTTAATCAAGTCAATATTATTTTTGTGGACTTCTTGTAAACCTGACATTATTATGAAGGGGAACTGAACAAGTAGTTAGTACATAGCAGTATAAATACATTCAAAATCATTCTGGGCATGATCTTACATCACAGCTCCGAATCTCTCCGATTGTTGTTCATTGATGAAAATAACGAACATTTTGGACAAATTAGCCAATTCACGGAGGTCTGCGATCACTGTGTATGCGATGTTGTTTCGCGCTGAG
Organism: Eucidaris tribuloides; assembly: GCA_001188425.1. Classification (NCBI taxonomy): domain Eukaryota; kingdom Metazoa; phylum Echinodermata; class Echinoidea; order Cidaroida; family Cidaridae; genus Eucidaris; species Eucidaris tribuloides. The sequence goes on from JZLH01S0118739.1 coordinate 27,105, forward strand.
TTAACTAGGTGCATCCGGCGCGCATAAACGCACTCGCAACAAGGATGCCACACGTAGAGGAAATCCCCTACCGTACGGATTTTGGCCATGTGTAGGTTGTAGGGATACCTACGGGGAAAATGACTTCCGTAGGGAAACGTAAGGGGTTTTGATGATTTGTAGGGGATGTAGGGGATTGACAATTTTCAAGGAAATCGATTATATTCGCCCATTTTGTCCATCCGGTGAAATTTTGTAGGAGAAAACATAGGTTCGTATGGGAAAACATGGTTAATTAGGCGTAGGGGAAAAGTGGTGTCCGTAGAGGAAAATACGCATGCGGCGTAGGGGGAAATTAAAATTTGAGTGGCAGCCCTGAATAGCGATTGCAGTATGGTTAAGGCACCGCACACAACACGACTTTTGTCGTACGACTGCACCGACTTGGATCCGAAATAAAAACAAAGCTTATATTTCGTTCACGCCATTTATTTCCGGATTTATTTCAGATGCAAATCTTTAAGTCGTGCGACGGAAAATCGCATAGTGTGCGGTGGCTTTAGTCGTGAGTGCGCGCGCCGCTTATTACAGTGTGTTATAATTTTTTGTCCAAAATGTACGTTATTTTCATCAAATAAACAAAAATTGAAGAGAGTGCTGTAAGAACATGCCCGAGTAACAGATATACCGGGGAGATGGGGCTGTCTGTTAGTGTTATGGCATAACTTTGTCGCCGCCTCGCCTGCGACATATTTGTGACGGTGGCGATTAGTGTACGGTATACAGTACCATGCCGTGGTACGTGCCGTCAGGTTCAGTAAATCGCACCGTGAATTTTTATTGATGTCCGCGTGCATCATAAATACTAGTGACGCCCTTGCTTAGTCCAAGTTTTTTTGCTTCCCTGGCAACATTTTGTGCCATGAAAACGAAACCTAATTGTCGCCACCGTCAAAAATTGTCGTCATGGCGCTGAACCCCTGCTGAATATCCTCTGTGTGCAAGGAAGTAAATCGTTGGTGTGTGTGTCTGCGTGTATATGCCCTATGTGTTTTGTGTGTGTGACTGTGTGTGAGTCTCTGTGTACACGAGACACACACGGTACTGTGTGGGGGCTCAACTCTACACAGAATTTGACACGTTCACAGAAACACAACAGGCACAGACAAACATAGACCTACACAGCTTCACAGGCACATATGACATTACAAACAGACAAGACAGATACATATGTTTAAGAAAAAAAGGATGAAATATCAAAAAAAAAAGTAAACAAGAATGAAAGAAGATTGTATATTCCATGCATATCAACACATATTAAAATACATGTATTGCAATAAAATTGATTCCATTCATTCCATCAGTTATTTTTACTATCCACTTATTCCTTCCATCCATCCATCCATCCTTCCACTCCTTCCTTCCACCCATCAAGCAATTTATTCATCCATTCACTCATTCCATCACTTCTTTCTCATTCATTCATTCACTTTCCCATCATCCATTCCTTCTTCTTAGTTATATCCATCCATTTATTCATCCTTCACTCATTCATTACATTCCATCCATTCCTCCTTCTATTGAACATCAATTCATTCGTCATCCATTCAATTTATTCCATCCATTCATGAAAGTAATTATCTGGAGATTCTGCATGTAAAAATTCACAAAATCAAAAGTCTTGAAAAAACTATTTTGTCACATGCGCTATCGGTATATCGTGTGTGATCGGGACCGCCATTTAGTAGTGAGGAAGAGAAGCAACGTGGCGTAAGTCACTAAACTTCTCTCTATTTTGTATTTTTTGTATTCCAATGGGAATTTTGGGACAATTTTAGTTTATTAACTTAGGGGGATTCGTTTTGGTCATATTACATTCAGTATTATAGGCCAAACGTGGAAAAAATATGTGATTTCAGTGTCATTCATTCACCGTTGTAGAAACTTTGATAGTTATTGCACTTGGCCGTATGTGGTCATTTAGCTTTGCACATGCAGCTATGGAGCTATCCCCTTGTGTGGGTCTGACATTAATCAGCTCAGCAGAGCGCTGCTAAGACATTATTAGCGTGAACTGAAGTGAAGGCGATTTTACAATACACACAATTGTGAGTGCGGGACTGAGCAAATGAGCAGGTGCACGAAACAAACTAAGTGGTAAAGACAGTGGTCTGGGAATGACATTCCGGCCATATCGTGTTTTGAGTAACTAGTTACATTTACGAACTTGCAACTTAACTTACCGATGAACGTACGTGGGCAGTCTAATTGGTTTCAAATTTCCACAGTGACGTACGTACGTACGTACGTATTTGACGCACACTAACTACGAACGTACACAATTGGCCTTTACGACGCTCGCACACATGCATGCAACATTAGCGTTACAGTACTATACTCGCCACACAAGTGTTTCTTGAAATAAACTCAGAATGTCACTTATTTTATAGAATATTTTATAGAATATTTATAGAATATTAAGTCATTAGTCACTCTTTCAATTCACATAACTCACATAACTCATATACTACTAATTAATGAAACCTCTTATGATGAGTTCAACAACGTTTAAAAAAGTGGTTTCATTTTCCACGAGTAATATATAGGCCTATATTACTCGTGGAAAATGAAACCAGCCCGTGTTAATTTGTACAAAATCCCATAGACGGTTTCATTTTCCACGAGTAATATAAAGACACTTGAATAATGTTTCAAAAGCATTAATAACTCGTTTTAGCACTCTGATTCGTTTACGATGGATAGGATAACTGTCTTAAAGTGGCAGAGTGGTCTT
>JZLH01S0118740.1:1594-14890 GCA_001188425.1 Eucidaris tribuloides
AATTCATTGTATTTCAAATAAATGCAGAATTTCTGAAATCTATTTGATTCTGTAAACATTAGAGCTTACAGTTTCGAGTTACAAGTTGCTACCATTACTTCAAAGAAAATTGCTATTCATTCTTTTGCGATTAAATGTTAAAGCAAAGGTCATGTGACATGTTGAATCAATTTTTGATACAAAGATTGTGGGGCGACGTAATAGCCGGTTTGAAAGTTCGCGCGCGCATCATCAATATCACTGGAGCGCTAGAAATACTTTGAGTCTCTGAATGGGTCCCTCGGTATTCCTTATAGACTTCGCAAGAAGTCGATGTGTGAAATGATGAGAATTTAGCGGTTTTGTGGTAAAGAAATTTAAATCGGTGGCAGATTGTTGTAAATGTATTATAGAATAGAAGGTTATCTCATATCATTACTGGAAAGTCACCGGCTAATCAAATACCCTGCTAAATTTCCATTTACTCTTGAACATAAGAAATGCGTTGCACGGTTTGATACCCAATTCACGTGATCATTTTTGTTTGTTTACATCTCATGGGCTCAACTGAAGAACGTATGCATGACGTGCACAGTCTATGTTCATGCGTGTGTGGACTTCTTAAATAGATTAAGCCTCCCTTTGTTTCGCTTCTTCTTGAACCGTACTCAAGTTGCGTTCTGTCTTCCAATTTAAGACAGTATTCACAGCTGAATTCATGTATTTTAAATAATGCAAAGAGATTTCTGAAATCTTTTTAATAAGTAAACACTAGAGACTCAGTTTCGAATATACGGTTGCCTACCATCTCTTCAAGAAACTATGTCATTCATTCTTATGCGGATTCAAAATGTTAAAAGCAGTAAACGTTATGTGACAAAGTTTACATCCATTGTTTGGATTACAACATGTTGAGTTCATATCGTTTGAGAGTTTGCGCGCGCATCATCAATAATCACTTGGAGCGTAGAAATCGCTTGGAGTCTCTGAGGATCCATGGTATTAATCAAGGATTGAAGAACTCGTGTGTGTGGAATATGAAAATATCAGCGCCGTTTCTCGTAAAGAAATTACATCAATGGAAGGATTTCCTGATGTGATAGATATGAGAGATATCTTCAATCATTCTGATAAGGTCACAGGTGATCAAATGACCTGTAAAATTCGCTAACTCTTGGAATAACGAGATGATTGATACACGCCCGTGATACCTAATCCACTGGCGTTATTTTGTTTACATATCATGTCTCAACTGATGAGTAATGCATGACGTCACAGTCTAGTGCTGCGTGTGTGGGACTTCTTCATATGATTAAGCCCTCCCTTTGCTTAGCTTTTCTGACCGTACATGATAAGCGTTCTGTCTTTTCCAATTAAAGATATTATTCACAGGATGAATATGTATTTCAATAATGTTAAAGGATTTCTAATCTATTTGATAGTAACCCATTACAGGCGTGCAGTTTCGAAATACAAGTTGCTGACTATCATTTACCTTCAAAACAACAAACTTTGTAGTTTGAAATGTTCAGTGCAAAGCTTCACCGTTGGCATGTTCTTGCCATCTTATTGATGGATGACAAGATGTGACGAATAGCTGTTTTGAAAGATTGCTGCTGCGCATCATCAATATCAGTGTCGAGCGTAGAAATAACTTTTGAGTCTCTGAATGGTCCCTCGCGTATTCCTTTTAGGACCTGCAAGAAGTCTTGTCTAATGATGAGAATTTTAGGGGTTGTGGTAAAGAATTTAAATCAATGGCATAATTTGTTATAATGTATAGATATGAGAAGTTATCTCAATCATTACTGAAAGTTCACCGGTATCAAAGACCCTGTACAATTCCTGCTAACTCTTGGAATAAGAGCATGATATGCCACGGTTGATACCCAATTCACGTGGTTATTTGTTTACATCTGATGGCTCAACTGATGACGTATGCATGACGTCACAGCTATGTGACGCGTGTGTGGACTTTTTCAATATGATTAAGCCCCTCCCTTTGTTCGCTTTTGCTGAACCGTACTCGATTAACGTTCTGTCTTTTAGAATTATAAAGATGAATTCATGTATTTCAAATAAATGCAAAGAGATTTCTGAAATCTATTTGATAAGTAAACCATTAGAGCCTACAGTTTCGAGTTACAAGTTGCCTACCATTTACTTCAAAGAAAACTTGCTGTTCATTTTTTTGCGATTGAAATGTTAAATGCAAAGGTCATGTGACATGTTGGCATCCAATTTTTGATTACAAAGATGTGACATAATAGCCGTTTGAAAGTTGCGCGCGCATCATCAATATCAGTGGAGCGTAGAAATCGCTTTGAGTCTCCGAATGGTCCCTGTGTATTCTCTATAACACTTGCAATAAGTTTTGTGGAATGATGAGAATTTTAGCAATTTGTGGTAAAGAAATTTAAATCAATGGCAGGATTTGTTGTAATGTATAGATATGAGAAGTTATCTCAATCATTACTGAAAGGTCACAGGTATCAAAGACCCTGTAAAATTCCCGCTAACTCTTGGAATAAGAGCATGATATGCCACGGTTTATACCTAATCCACGTGGTTATTTTGTTTACATCTCATGGCTCAACTGATGACGTATGCATGACGTCACAGTCTATGTCATGCGTGTATGGACTTCTTCAATATGATTAAGCCCTCCCTTTCTTCGCTTTTTCTGAACCGTACACGATTAGCCTTCTGTCTTTTCCAATTATAAGGATAATATTGACAGGTTGAATTCATGTATTTCAAATAAATGCAAAGAGATTTCTGAAATCTATTTGATAAGTAAACCATTAGAGCCTACAGTTTCGAGTTACAAGCTGCCTACCATTTACTTCAAAGAAAACTTGCTATTCATTCTTTTGCGATTGAAATGTTAAATGCAAAGGTCATGTGACATGTTGGCATCCAATTTTTGATTACAAAGATGTGACGTAATAGCTGTTTGAAAGTTGCGCGCGCATCATCAATATCAGTGGAGCATAGAAATCGCTTTGAATCTCTCAATGGTCCCTGGGTATTCTTTATAAGACTTGCAATAAGTTGTGTGGAATGATGAGAATTTTAGCGGTTTGTGGTAAAGAAATTTAAAACAATCGCAGGATTTGTTGTAATGTATAGATATGAGAAGTTATCTCAATCGTTACTGAAAGTTCTCCGGTATCAAAGACCCTGTAAAATTCCCGCTAACTCTTGGAATAAGAGCATGATTTGCCACGGTTGATACCCGATTCACGTGATCATTTTGTTTACATTTCATGGCTCAACTGAAGACGTATCCATGACGTCACAGTCTATGTCATGCGTGTGTTTACTTCTTCAATATCATTAAGCCCTCCCTTTGTTCGCTTCTTCTGAACCGTACTCAAGTTGCGTTCTGTCGTTCCCAATTATAAAGACAGTATTCACAAGTTGAATTCATGTATTTCAAATAAATGCAAAGAGATTTCTGAAATCTATTTAATAAGTGAACCATTAGAGGCTACAGTTTCGAAATACAAGTTGCCTGGCTATCATTTACTTTAAAGCAAACTTGCAGTTGAAATGTTTAGTGCAAAGTTCACGTGACATGTTGCTATCTATTGTTTTAATGACAAAGATGTGACGTCATAGCCGTTTGAAAGTTGCGCGTGCATCATCAATATCATTTTGTTTGTTTTTTTTCTGTGTTTTTGTTTTCGTGCGATCTATCTAATTTATTTATTGTGAGTCGTTAGGATATCGCTTTGTTGTGTCTTCTGATATAATTATTGATTCCTAGTTTTCTGTTTTTCATTTCCTTTTTTAGGTACTTGCTTAAGTATTAGTCTTTTGTGTCTATGATGATTTGATGAATTTTTATTGGGTTTTCTTTTTTTGTCTTTTTTTTTTTTGACTGTTTTGAATTTTACAATTTTCAACTACTGAGATATTTTTCTGCTATTTCATCGGCTAAAATGCCCAAAAGATGCATTTTTTTAATAAAAAATTATAAGGTGGTATCATTTTCGCCAAAATTGATCCCTTAAATAGGGTACATCCCGGTCGGAACCAAATCTGAGTACCCCCCGGGAACTTAACCCACTGAAGACTAGACACGAGATATCTCGAGGTCTATGGAAAATGTGTGTTTAAAGGTAAATGACATGATTGGGGGTAGTCCTCAACTTGGGCTGAAACTACTCTAGAATCAAGTAAACTATACAAGGATTCTCCTGTGAAAATCTTGTAGTCAAACGTTGACTCATTCTAAAATGAACAATGTCAATATCACTCATAGCATGGAAACCTGCTGTGTGGCTCTCTATGGGGCTTATTTTTATCGTCCCCAGATAAAATTAAGATGCTTCTATGTTTATGCTTGATTCTCCTTAAGTAAAAAAATTACAGACAAATCCTCCCAGGTGGGAGATCCACTCCTGCTAGTGTATAGTTGCTATATATTTCAACTCATTTGGTTCTTGAGGCATTTTCAAGTGTTCCCAATCATGTCACTAACCTTTAAGAAAATCAATCTGTCTGTAATTTGCAGGCCATATTAATTTGTAGCATAAGAAAATGTTTGGTTGTTTTCTTTATTTCTATAATAGAAATAGTTTATAATACTATAAATAGTATGACATTATCATATTTACCACACATTACAGATTTACACAAATAGAATTACATTCTTTCCAACTCTCTAACTAGGAGAAAAGGTATTTTGTTATTAGTGCATGTTTGTCTACATGTATATTGTAAAACATACCTGTGACATAAGCCAAACATGACAGGCAAATGATATATGTATCTACTTGTATGTGAGCTTTTCCTTGTATCCCCTACAATAAATAAATCTGTCCAGAAAACAATCAGTGAGAAATCATTCTAACCTTAACCCGAGGGCTGTTTGCGGGAGACCCCAACTGGTCATCAAGAATGTTTCAATTTAAAAAATTATGTTATTATCAGTTACATCTGTAACAAATACACATGATTTGGGAAACAAAATAACATGTTTGCTCCGAGCAATGATGATTGTAACAAAGTTTGGAATCATACCAGAGAATGTCGATATCTCTGGTGAGAGAAACCGGGTCAGACAGGGTAAGGCGCAACATACATGTTGGAATGTCAGAATGTATCTTGTTTCCATAACATATCACCACCAACACAACATGCCCTTTTTGTGACCCCATTCTTAATAATCCATGAAAAACATAAGAGTTCCTGCAGCTATTTCAATGTTTTGATGGAAACACAAAAAGGAATACAGATTGAAATCAATTCTAGTGTTTGAAGGCAAATGAAATGAGACACTATTAAATGGCTCATTAATCTAAGAGGGTTACAATTAAGAGTTCAGGGTCACCAATTATTTGTAGCCTTTCTGTATCTAAACTCATCACTTCATCCTCAAATCTAATGAAATGAATGTAATGGCCTCATACTTTTGATGAAGTCAAAATATGTTAGCATAAACAAAACCACAAATGCCCTTTGTACTGTACAGTAAATATTCTTACTGTCTAGTGGTCAACAAAATAGGCCATATTCAGTTCAAACTGCTTATTTGGTTTGAATTCTGATTAAAATTATTACCCTAGTAGATTGTGTCAATTTCCCTACTTGACTATTTTTAAAGGTCTAGCAGGTTGGTTAATACATATTTTCTTTCATATTGGCTGAAATTTGTATCAATATAATATTATAATCTCTGAATTTATTCCTTGCCTATGACATTATGAATGACTGATTAAAGCATTTTGTAAAGTAGGCCTACTACTACTTGTAGACATACCAAGCAATGTTACACATGTGCACAGAACACCTAAAAGCATTATAAAAATTACTGAGCAGTTATTTATTAAATCAAGGAAACACTAATAATTCATTAATATACAAAAAGTTAGAAATTACAAAATAATTTTTCTTTACTATTTTTCAGGACTTTTTTCATAGTTATAATTCATCCAGATGCCCTGGTCACAACTTTGAAGGTTAGTGACATGATTGGGAACACTTGAAAATGTCTCAAGAACCAAATGATTTGAAATGTATACCAACTATACACTAGCAGGAGTGGATCTCCCACCTGGGAGGATTTGTCTGTAATTTGTTTACTACAGGAGAATCAAGCATAAACATAGGAGTATCTTAATTTCATGCGGGGACGATAAAAATAAGCCCCATAGAGAACCACACAGCAGGTTTCCGTGCTACCAGTGATATTGACATTGTTTATTTTTGAATGAGTCAACGTTTGACAACAAGATTTTTACAGGAGAATCCTTGCATAGTTTACTTGACTCTAGGGTAGTTTCAGCCCAAGTTGAGGACTACCCCCAATCATGTCATTTACCTTTAACCCCCCCCCCCTTTTTCCTTCTTCCAATCCTTGAACACAGTTTTAAAAAAAAAAAGCCGAGGTATAAATCAAGTTCACAAATCATCACATATGCCTTCCCAAAGTGTGTATGGAATCCTTTCACCACATCACAAACGGAATTTTCTCTGTAAATAATAACACAGCGAGAATGTTTGGAATGCCCCATATCAATCCTTGACTATCCCTGCTGGTAAAACAATGCCAAGTTTTCTTTCCTAATTTGGTAGGATTACTGAAAAAAAAACCTTTGAATGTATCACAATAAGTCTTACAGAAACACTCGTGACCTCTCATGTTGCCCTACATTTCTGCTGAGTGGTGACATAAGTTGCACAGTAGCAGTGAACTAGCTTATGACATGTGAAGTATTCGAAAGTACACATCACAGAAATTGCTAGGCCATAGCTACAGGTTTCAGAGGTAAGGGCATACATGTAGTCATGATTATCCTCAAATAATATTCAATAAGTGGTGCCTACTAATTTCATGAATTTTGATTGCTGTTGATTGACATATGGGTTTGAAGAGTGATGAATTACAGTTACATGTATTTTCTTGTTCACTCATTTTAAATATCCAAACACACATGTACACTGTAGTGCTAAGTGTACATGTGTCAATCACAAATTTGTATCATTAGCCCTATTCGTGATCAGTTGAAAATATTGAGATTTCAGTCAAGCTGCGGTGGTAAGGTTGTACACTTGAGCCAGAATCTGCCTCATGTCAAACGGTCTGACAAAGAAAACAAGCATAGATGAAGTCATAAGAAGTCTTACCAGCCATTTCTGAGATATCATAATAATGTATTTCCAGTGTCCTAATAATGTATTTCCAGTGTGGTGTTAGTAAAATACATGTAGAATGCTCCATCTAGTTTAAGAACTCTTTATCATCTGAACTTATCAAAATCAATTCTAAATCAAGTCACATTCTTATCAGTCCAATCACTGAAATTGGTTATACTTTTCATGTATCTCTGTGCCATGAAAGGTGATGAAGTGGAAACACACAAATTCTCACATTCACTGCCATTAAAACATAGTGTTCGTACACAAAACATTTGGAAAACAACATTAATTTCCCTGGAATGGCAACTTAGTTCCCCATTGGATTGGATCAATCTAAGATCCTTTTACCATAGCACCAAAAGTTACTAGAAATTATTCTAAATCATGTACAAAAGAAAATTCATTCACCAGGCTTTGCCAAAGAGGGCGCTGTCATGGTCCTGCCTAGATTCACTGGAAATGCCTAATTTAACAACTGAAGATCACTTGGTTTATAAATACTTTTTGCTATGTTTGCTGGATAGCAAGACATATTATTTTGTATTTTAGATATGGAGAAGGATCAAAATTATTCTCATTATCTCCCCTTTACAATAACACCATCTACATGAATGTTCAAAAGGGGGAATAGGAATCCCCCACAAAATGCAACTGGCCATTTGGCATTTTCAAACAAAAGTGTATGAGGGTGAAAATTAAAACTGGCCATAAATCAATAGGCTTCAATATTTTTTGAAACTAGATATCTTACATGATAGTTTTCTATGAAAATTACATAAAGTAATTTATCATATGTCATAACACAGTGAATTTAGTACAAGGGTAATTAATGTTAATGTGGGTATTTTTACATTTTGTTGTGTCACTCATGGCATGTAAGGGGGGACCATTTGCCAGAGAGAGAGGGAATGGTTGATTGTGACTATATATGTCAGATAGGTAATCTAATTATGCACATGTTTTAGGACTCATGGTACTCTTGGAGAACTACTTTGGTACAAATCCTACCATAACCGATAATGGTCAGACACCCACGTCCAAAATTTGTCGTGTCACTCACGCACCGTTTTTTTATCATAATTATTTGTCCAATTGTAGAATTCAAATCAAACTGGTAATGACACATGCCCGTCCTACATTATACCTAATATGGTAGTCATCATCCATTCATATAACCTCCACTTGGGAAGACATGAGCCCTTAAGACTCTCAAATTGTCGAAAATGATTGTTTGAAAATGACCAACTACCTTCATTAACCAAAGGAGTTGATTCTTGGAGTTCTGCATCAACAGAAGAAAGTTCTTGAAAATGATACAGTTGAGTTCATTACTAACTGGGGTAATGCACCTCAGGCCTCTCAAAAGCACTGTAGGTGACGCCTACTGGCTGGAATGCTCCCCAGGGAGTGAAGAGTGAGCACTGTAAGTGCTGGATTGAATTGTATCCAGTGACCGGGGTAATTAATGTGTAAGTGCTATGATACTGTGGTGAATGCGTTCTATAAGAACCCATTATTATTTATTATTTATTTTATTTATTATTATTATCATTATTATTGTTATTATTACAATTTTATATCCTAACTCTTCTTCCCGTGATCATAGCTGAAATATCTACAAATTTTGGGAAAGTTTAAAATGGCCACAAAAGTGCTGAATAAAACTAAACGGTATCAATAAAATAAAAAAATAATGCAATGAACAGCACACATAAAACAGAAGAATGAAAACTAGCTTTGACGTACAGTAGTACACATACATGTACACCTTGTAGCACTTGCCTTAGTTCAGGTAAAATCATTTCTGTAATTACTCAAAACAAAACAATTAAAATATTTATCATTAAGGTGATAATTAATGGAAGAAGTTCACTGACAAAATGAAAAAAAATCATTGTACCTAATAGCCAATGTCAGTGTATAAGGAGTTTACAACCAGCCCCCCCCCACACACACACACACACACACACACACCCAGTGAAGGATTTAGTTCCCTGTTCTGCCAGAAAGGGAGTCAGAGGGCACAATGACCCCCCCCCTTTTTTTCCTCACGTAGTGAAATTAACTGGAGTTCCAAGCTCAGTACTACATTGTACGTGTATGTTAATGAGATGCTGCTTGACACTGTAAAATGTGTATAAAATAACAAATTACATTTGGATGATTCTTGCAACATTCTGCATACATGTAGGTTGGGCCACAACATGTAATATCACCTACTGTACTGACATGATAATGAACACTCAATTTCATTTATAAACAAAACTTTACCCACCAACGAACATGTTAATGCCTAGTGTTGCACGACTCCAGGATTTTTTGGAGTCGACCAGTCGCCCATCAAAAGTCGTGACTCCGACTATTTGGCGACTCTCGGCGTTTTGGTCTGTCGTCATGATCAATAGGTAAAAAGAATCATACTACAGCCTCTACAGTGACTGTTCAATGTCCTCCTTCAATGATTTCGTTTGACAACCTGAATATATACCTCGTATGTGTCTCTACTTGAACTGAACTGGCCATGATTTTATATAACAATGAAATGAAAAGACTGCGATGTTGATTGTCATCGATGTTTTCACAGTGATCCAGAGAGTCGACTCTTGCATTTCTAAAGTCGGAGTCACGACTCCTTGAAGATAGTCGCGACTGCGACTTTTGGCGACTTAGTCATGCAACACTAGTAATGCCCCCGTTAAGTTTTTTTCTACATGTAGATCCACTCCTGTAACCCTATTTATCAGACTTACCTTACTTCTGATGACATAAGTCATTGGTTGTGGTGAGTTTCTACTGCAGATATGACCCATGTTGCAGACTAAATTCGCAAAGAGATAGATTCTAAGAAGAACATCACAGCACTGCACGACAAACTTAAGCAATAAATACAGCAAGACGACGTATCTGGTAACAGCTAATCCACACGCAACATCACTAGCCGAGCTATTATCAGCGATATAATTCCACGGCACACCAGAATCGAAGGGAAATCCTGCATCTACCATTTATATGAACACGCCGACGACTACACGTGGATACTACTCCGATAAAAATAACAAAAACGCAAAGTTCGCGTAAGTTTTTCGCGTCATGGTCGCGGCTAGTCGCTACGACCAGACGCCATGTAATTGTGCGGTGTCGAAAAGTCACATTTTGGCATGTTATCCCTTCCGCTCCATCGTTATGAATGACTGCGTCGCTGTTTCAGCTGTTGGCAATCACTTCTTCTTCCTTAGCAACAAGATGGTCTTTTGGTCGCTTCCACCGACAGGTTATTCTTTAAAAGAGCACCGAAGATTTGTTCTCGGCCCGATGGTGGCCTGGTTTTTACGGGACAGTAGAGTTTGTACACAAACTGTCATTGAAGCCACTGCACTTCAACGTTCTCTTTCCAGTTTCTAGTTTCAGTTTCTCAATATACACATTATATTGTACACATATTGTACGCATTACATTGTACTTTGGATCAAGGTTACAGCTTTGATATTAACTACTTTGATAAGCTCGAGATAAGCAGGACCGAATAGATAACCAAAGTGTGACATCACACTGGTACATACATATCTAATTACAGCATGTGTGGACATAGGCAGAACCAGGTGCAGTATGTTGCAACTCGTTACCACCAATACTAAAGTCCAATTTGTGATGAGTTATGATTCAGCAATTGTTCTCACATAATATTTCTGAACCAGTTTGATATCATTGCTCCGGTACTTAATTATTATTAATTATTATTCATCATTATTAATATTATCATTATTATCATTATTATTATTATTATTATTACAACTACTATTATTATTATTATTATTCATTTATTCGGCAAATCAAAAATACATCATGTGTATTCCTATTTGCATTAATTAATGTCAATATGAAATTGCTTTTATCTTAGACTATAAATAAAATTCATGAAGCAGTAATACCATGAGTGATGATTACAAAAATACATGACAAATATTTTAGTCAACAATGGATAAATGATGCTTTGATTTATTGTCTAATGCCTCTTGTCCCATTAATGTAAACATGTTTGATCAACTATAAATGAAGAAAATAAATATTCTATGCAGACTTGTTTTACAAGAAAACACAAATTTACAGGTTTTTATGTACGGTCAACCAAATAAAAATCATGTCCCCTCTCATTTGAAAAAATAAAAATAAAAAAATGCTGTCTAGCAGCGAGCCAAAGGGAAATGTTGAGTGAATAAAGAAGTACTTGGAGAAATGAAAATATACTACAGCCTACTTACTTAGCAAAAAATTTGATAAAAACAATAAAATTAAATCCTGAAATAGCCAATGTTCACATCAGAGTAAGATGATATCTGACACTGGATAATATGTTTGCAAAGAAACAGGAAACTAATCAGACTTATATGATGGCCATTTAATGCCTACCAGCCCCCTCCAATGTCACTGAAATCAGTTTATGGCGTGTGGTGGAGTGTCATCATCTCTTATTGGTGGGTATAATTGCATATGCCACATACATTTAGGAAGCATAAATCGTGACGTTTAACATAAACACCAGGTGGCCCGTACATGCAGTAACATCAGCCGTAAGTTACACGATGAAAGGGGTAATGTCATCGCACACCCCTCTGCCAAGACAAAGGAATATTGGTGCAATGGCACATATGATCAGCATTAGATGTGAAATCATTCTGCATTAGTTCGTTCACCCACAAGAAACAATCAAACAAACAAATAAACAAATAAATAAGGAAAGGTAACTTTGCTATTTCCTGACATTCATAAAGGTATATACAAGTACTGTATCTACATGTATCTAATCTACAGGTCATACACTATTCTGTGTTATGGAAAATGGACCATAAAATCACAGATATCAAGTTGCATTTGAAAAATGAGGAATTTAATGGGGTACTGTTTTTGACATTACAATTAAAAAAATTATTAATTATTAACCATTCTAAATAAAAACAGCACAAATTGATAAAGCAAATCTGATTTTCAGAAACCAGAGATTATTATGTCCCTGCTGAAGGCTGTACATGTACATAAGTATGCTATGTATGATATATATAACCCTAACCCGGACCCTAGCGTTACAACATCATATTATTATGATGTACACACAAAGATTGCTGGGGGGTTAGGGATGTGGGGCTTGGTGGGAGGGATTGGTAGAGGAGAGAGGGGAAGCCTTCACCAAAGAACAGACAATTTGACATCAACTGAAAAAGCTCAGAGGCCTCATCTACAGTATATCTTATCACTTATCAATTGTGTTGACTGAGCACAACTACCTTACATTGTGGATTATTATCTAAATACATGTAGGGGGTTTCAAGCGCCGTGATATTTATGTGTATGGCGCGCGTAAAGGAATGCGCGTATACGCGCTGAGGTTAGACGAGGGGGTACATCGGAAAATGTAGTACAGCGAGGAAAAATGTTGTACGCATCCGGGAACTTTTGTATTCGTCAGTGTCTGACTGATGTGTGTGGCTAACGAGTTGATCCAGTTTTCCATTTAAATAACGTATAACTTGCCATATTTTTCTTTATTGAATCACATTACATTGTTACTTCTGATGTGCTTGATTCGCTTAACTTACTGAATTAAGAGAGAGATGTGATTTCTAATGGATAAGAAGAATAACATGTTTTCTCACGATGAATAAAATCAGTGGGCAGCCATTGGCAGACTCGATGATTTGGAGAGGATTCTGTTAAATTTCTAATTTGATATTTTTTAGTGGATTTAGATAATAATGATAATATTGGATGGCTTATTTTCAGTGGACACCAAAAATATTGTACTCCTTATGAAAATATCGGACTCGTCTGCGACTTGTCCGATATTTGTCACAAGTCGTACAATATTTTCTTGTGTCCACCTCAAAGCCATCCAATATTATATAAATATTCTGCCATTTGTTTTGTGTATGTGTGTGTGGCTTTTTTTTGGAGGGGGGGGGGAGAGTAATCTTTTTCATTTATACTCCTTGAACAATATTTGCATAGAACTATTCAAGGTCATATATATATGCAGGAATTTTTCATTGACGGGGGCAAGATTAGAACATGAATATTTGGATTTGGGGCAATTTTTCAACTTCTATAAAGTGAGAAAAGGAGGGTTCATTTATTTATTTATTTATTCATTTATTTATTTATTTATTTATTTATTTA
>JZLH01S0118742.1:2136-16065 GCA_001188425.1 Eucidaris tribuloides
TAAAATCTCCGGGGGTACCCCCCCCCCCCGAGATTGAGATTTTTCATTAAATTAAAAAAAAAAAGAATCTGTCATTGGTGTGATATGACCTTAGGGTATAAAGCTTTCAAATAAAAAAAATCACCAAAACTAAACTTGGGCTTTAAAGGAATTTTTTGTAAATGAGGGTATTCTGTGAAAAATGAGAATAACGCTATTGCACATAATCCTATTTCAATGAGTTGTGAATGAACTAAAAGTTTGTACTGCAGGCAATCCTACCCTATTCTACCTTTGCGTGGAAAGATAATATACTTTTCATCGGAGCACATTGACTATAATTATATACACCGTTAAAACTTTGTTTACTGAACTAGGTTCTAAACACATTCTTGCTAGTATTTGTACACATGTTCAGAGGCTAATCGTTGTGTGTCAAATTATTAAATATCGGTGTCAAATTTCTAAATAACACGAAGTGACAATATATTAAACACATCTGCTATCACTACAGTAAATTGACTCTTAAGTTTGTTATTCAAGCCTTTGACAATGAAATACAAAAAAGCAAAAGTAATGAACTATAAAACCAGCTGAAAAGCTCTGTTTCCATGATGATATATTTTGAAAAGCAATATTTGATTTTGCTATAACACGCATTTCCCATAGACTCCAACACGAGTTAACTCGTACTTAGTCTCCAATGGGTTAATCGTTTCCAGTTTTTGTAAGTTCAAAGCGAATGTACCATCATTGGAAGCAGACCTCAGTCATTTTGCGATAAAACTATTCTAGACTAAGAGTCAAGTAGATGGCCTATATTCTCAGCTTCTGCTATAAAACCTCTGTGACGACGTGTGATCAAACGTTTGCCCTGTTTGGAGAAACAATTATCATCAGTTTTGCTGTGACATGGAAATTTATTGAAATGCTTTGTATCATCGGTTTAATTTCTATCAGGGTCATATACTTTGATTCAGTATAGGCCTTATCACGCTTGTTCCCCACCCCACCCCCAGCAAATTTTCATGACAAATTCTTCCATCCATGCAGTATATGCTATGTTTTATTTTGGTTTAATTCTTGTGGCATTTTCAAGTGCTCCCAATTATGTAATTGCCCTCTAAACCTTCCAGTACTACACACAGAATATAACACGCAAAGTACATTGAGTTTCGCTATAACGGTATGCAGAAGGTTAAATTGCCCTCTCTTGCGGTTGGTACTCGGTATCGGAGAAAGAACTGTATCCAAATTCGTCAACAGAGGGCGACGTAGCTTCAACTCTGTGAGCACCCTGATTGTAATAATTCTGATCGTTAGGGGCCAATTCTCGCGGGTTGTAGTTATAATTGGGGTGATACGCAGGTTCATTTCGCATGGAGTCGTTGTCATGGTGACTCGGATGTCTTTGTAGATGATCTAAATAAATACAGAAATGAGAATGTTAAGTAATTCGAGGAGGAGGAGGAGGAGGAGAAAGAGACGGGAAAAATCGCAAAATACCCCTGAAGTTCTCGTATACAATGTGGATAATTCAATTCAATTCAATTTATTTTACACGCAAAGTTACAAAAAATCTTAGTAGGGCTGAAATCAGCGATGCATTCGAGGCCGGCCTCAAGGCCAAATTTTATCAGCCTTGGTCTTGGCCTCGGACCGAATCTCGTGTACAAAGTCCATGGGAACAGTATTTTTTCCAGCGGCCTCGTGACTCGAAACTGTCGGCCTCGACTCCATCCGTAGCTGAAATCCGTTGGGAAACGCGGTAATTTTCGCGGGCAACTTTCTCCATTCAGCAGTTGAAAACTCAAAAAGTGCAGATTCCTCTCGTCCGTCAGGGAGCAAAAACTCATAAAGGGGGAGGGGCTCGTCAGGGAAAAAAAATCTCAAACAAATTTTAGAGGAAGCCAAATTTTCCACACACACTCAAAATCCCCTGTTTTTTATCACTTTGAAAACAATAGCATGCGTTCACCACTATGCAAAATATGGGATATTTTACCAGTGCTGCGTTCCCGTGGGTGTGCCATCTCGCCTTGACCGGGCCAGGGATGATAGTCATACTCCGAGTCTTCCTCCTCTATGGAGTCTTGTCTTTGTAGTTGATCTAAAATTAACAACATGATGAAAAATGATAAAAGATGCAAATTCAATATGCATAGTGTGATCAGTTATATAAATTCCCATACTGTAGTAAAATTATAAATGCAGGCGATTATTTGTATACTGTATGTGTTTTCATTCAATATTGCATACGCTCCCACACCCGATTCAAATAAATTTCACCGTAGAACGTGATTTGATATTGTCTTGTTGTAAATTTGCCTATTTCATACCATTATCTTCCCTGAAAAGTTGAACTTGGAAACGATGGACCTGGTGCTACATTCCCATACAGTTGCGTATCGTCTACGGTATACTCTAAAGCAACCTGATCACGATTGCCTATATAAACAGGGTGTCCAGAAAGAAATCCTCGAGTTATAATCGCTAATTCTTCACCATTATTGGCCAAATGTCATTTATTTTATTTTGTTGGTTAGACATTCTTTTATCCAATAAAATGATACCAAGATCATTGGATTTGAGTAAGGACGTGTATGATTTAGGGGACCATTTTCTAGGACGGCAATTGCAATTTCCAAAATTCGCAATTTTCTACAGCGGCGGTCATCAGAACGCCCAGATATTGTTGGCCTCCGACTTGCCATGCAGCACATACCAGACAAACCGCGATGACAATGACGATTGTAGCTAGCATCGTGCTTCTTTATGGATAGCCCCTGGATATGCCCTCATCTTTCATTCTTATTTGGAAAAAGAACGCTTCTAACCAACGAAATAAAAATTAATGACATTTTGCCAAAGATGGTGAAGAAAATAGCGATGTAACTCGTAGCATTCTTTCTGGGCCACCCTGTTAATCAGCAAATATTGAAATGTCCATCCGTTCCATGTTTTAGCGGTCCTGGTAAGAGTGTTTGATTGTGCAAAAAAGGAGATTGGGATAATACTTTTGGTATAAAGTGTATTATGTACATCAGAATTGAGTGAAAATATATGTTAAATCAGAGTTAAGCGTATACAAATATACGAAAATAAAATCATAACAGTAACGCTCTTATAAAAAATAAAAATATAGTCATCTTCATTGCGCTTTCTTCCCAATATTCCCATGCACCTGTTTGTTACTATCTTTTTTTATATGTTTTATTGGATTAACAAAATTGTCAATAATTAAGAAGATTACAAGCAAAGTTTGTTACTATTTTTTGCATTATATGTTCTAACAATTTTACACACTGGACATTTAAAGATGAAATATATACAAATAATTGCAATGCAATACTATAATTTGTTTGATTTTTTATATTTCCTATCAATTCTGTGGTATAATAACCAAGGTCTGGAGTTGTAAAATACAAATAAAGAGTCACAATGTGCTATGAAAATAATTAAAAGAATAATAACTATATCAGTTATTTTTTCACAAATTATTACTGACGAGTTCCCCTGATTTTATGTGCTTCTTTTTAAACAACTAGATAAAAGTATTTATTTTATTTTCTGCATTTCGTATCAAATCTGTCGTACAAAAATACAACAACCGCAATGAATAAACAAAGGCTTGCCGCAGTAAAATACAAACACCTTATAAGTGTCACAATAAGAAATAATTTTCAAAACTTAACAACTATATCACCGTTTCCTCATTTTTTTCTCAAAGTTTCATCTATCTGTTCCCCTGATTTTCTGCTTTATTCAAAGTAGCTTGATTTGGGACTGACAAAATACGAAATATATAAGGGTTATCAATTACCACCTTGGCGATCGCGTGGGTGTGCCACCTCGCCCTCCTCGGACATTGACCGGTAATAATTCTGATCATTCGGGGGCAATTCCCGCGGGTTGTAGTCATAATTGGGACGATAAGCTGGTTCATTTCGCATGGAGTCGTTGTCATGGTGACTTGGGTGTCTTTGTAGATGATCTAAATGGATAAAGAAATGAAAATTTCAAGTAATGAGGAGGAGAATAGGAGGAGGGGGAGGAGGAGGAGAAAGAGACAGAAAAATCACAAACTCGCCAAAATATCTGAAAAATGTAATGTGGATAATTCAATTCAATATTTTCAGATCACTTAAAAAAGGCAAATTACAACTGTTAGTATAACGTAGTAAACTCCCCGACGGGTGCGTGGGTGTGTATGTATGTGTGCGTGTGTGTGTGTTGTGGTGTGTGTGTGTGTGTGTGTGTGTGTGTGTGTGTGTGTGTGTGTGTGTGTGTGTGTGTGTGTGTGTGTGTGTGTGTGTGTGTGTGTGTGTGTGTGTGTGTGTGTGTGTGTGTGTGTGTGTGTGTGTGTGTGTGTGTGTGTGTGTGTGTGTGTGTGTGTGTGTGTGTGTGTGTGTGTGTGTGTGTCTGTGTGTGTCGTGTCTTCGTGTGTGTGTGTGTGTGGTGTTGGTGTGTGGTTGTGTGGTTGTGTGTGTGTGTGTGTGTGTGTGTGTGTGTGTGTGTGTGTGTGTGTGTATGTGTGTGATGGTGTGTGTGTGTGTGTGTGTGTGTGTGTGTCTGTCTGTCTGTGTGTCTGCATGTGTCTGTCTGTGTATGTGTGTGGGTGTGTGTGTGCATATGTTTGTGTGTGAGCGTGTGTATGTGTGTGTCTGCATGTGACGTGTATGTGTTTGTGTAGGTGCGTGTGTCCAGAGTTGCAAATGTGTGTGTGTGAGGAGGGGGGGGGGGGACGACACGTCCCCCCGACCCGCCCATGGTTATTTACCAGTTTGGCGATCCCGAGGGTGCGTCACCTCACCCTGCCCGGGCCATGGATGATAGTCATACTCAGAATCTTCTTCCATTGAGTCGTTGTCATGGTGACTAGGATGTCTTTGCAGATCGTCTTAAATTGCCAACATAAGCAGACAGAAATTACATGTTACAGCATAAACATTGTATCATATGTTTCCGTCTGAAAAGTATGAATAACGTTAAAAATACTTAATTAAAAATGCGTATCCTCCAAAGCGACCTGAGAGTATTTGCTAGGACTGAAACGTCAATATTACTCATAGTTTCAAAATAACATAAAAATATGTACATAACTGAAATATAATATTATTGAAATATTTTTGTCTTGAACTTTTTTGCATTTTTGTATCAAATATCTTGTAACAACATAATTGCAATGAATTATATTGAAGTCTACTTTACGGAATCGCAGTTATTTATTTTTTTATTTATTCATCTATCTATCTATCTATCTATCTATCTATCTATCTATCTATCTATCTATCTATCTATCTTTATTTATTTATTCATTCATTCATTTTTATCTGCATTGTTGGAGCAGTTCTCTAGTAAAAGTACCGCGAATAACGATGAAAGAGATAATACAGGGTACGTTAAATACACAAAAGCGATAATAGAAAAAATGATTATGAGAAATTTATATGAAATGCATAAGATCATCAATATCAAGCTGGTATTATGTGATGTCAAATCATTTTACAAACTTAATCAGTTGATGCAATCGGGATTGGTCTACAAGTGTGGACATTTTTCAGCACGACTTTAAGTTGTTATGTTTTTTCGCGACATTAAAACAAAAGAGAAGGGTAATGTATTACGACTAATACTGTACAGTGTGTATAAAAAAAACAGTAGACACTTGGAAAAAAATTATTGCACAATAATGTCATGATCTTGAGATTATTTTTTATATGAATATTTTACCTTGGATCTAAGCTATCTAATGACACTGTTGGTAATGAAAGTATTTCACGCATGAGTGAGCCAACCCACTTTTGTCCAATCAGCCTAAATGCATTTGCGCACAGAATTGTGTTCTTATAATCAATGTTTAATGCCTCACAGACCGGTGCTGCAGAAGCTCATGTGCACAAAGATTCAATCCTCAGCATGCTCAGAGAAGAGCTAATATCAATTCTGTGACAAGAAAGACAAAAATGAAGCAATGATTCAAATACAACCCACTGAAAATGAAGAAAACGTCATATTTACAGGATAAACTGTGAATTGACCAGAACAACTGACATTTTCTTCTTTCTTGGGATGGTGTATCAGAATTATTGCTTCATTTTTGTCTTTCTTGTCACAGAATTGATATTAGCTCTTCTCTGAGCATGCTGAAGATTCAATACTTGCGCACATCAGTTGAAATCTTCTGCAGCATCGGTCTGCAAGGTATTAAACATTGACTATTAGAACATAATTCTGTGCGCAATTGCATCTTTGGCTGATTGGACAAAAGTGGGATCTGCTCATTCGTGCGTGAAATACTTTCAATACCAACAGTGTCATCAGATAGCATAGGTTCAAGGTAAAATGTTCATATAAAAAAATAATCTCAAAGTCATGGAAGTTTTTTTTTATAATTTGTTTTCTAAGTGTCTATGTTTTTTATACACACTGTATATCCAATCTCTGGAAATGTCTGTGGTATATGGAATGATAATGCTACATACCTGAATAAACAGGGTTTGCAACTGAAGATGTGACACGACCTCCTGAAGATGAATTGTGCCTTTATTATGGGAGATAGCAAAATAGTCAATGACGTCTTTGCTGCTACCACTCAGGGAACAAATGCAACAAAAAGAACAATTTACTGCTATCATCATAACTGTAAAGTCACATCAAGTATGTCATAGGCGTATAGGACCTATTATTTTTTATGTGGGGGTGGGGCACACAATAATATTTACCTGCATATCTGTTCAGTGCTCGTATTATTTTTTGATTTTGTCTTCCCGGGGCCGGAAGGGGGGGGGGGGGGGGTANAGGATGGTCTAAATTATTTTTTTTGGTTACTTAACTTTAACTTAATGGCTTGTGTCTGCTGGAGTTCACATATGGGGGAAAGTTCAATTTTGAGACCTTCATATTGTTATACTGAGTGTAATAACGGATTAACGATAGTGCGTTGAATTGTCAAGTGATCAAGTACACATGAGATAATACGAGGACAATATACAACAACAACAACAACAACTACTACTACTACTACTACTACTACTACTACTACTACTACTACTACTACTACTACTACTACTACTACTACTACTACTCCTACTACTACTACTACTACTCTTTTCTTACTACTACTACATGTACTACTACTACTACTACTACTACTACTACTACTACTACTACTACTACTACTACTACTACTACTAAGAATATTTTAATATTTCTACGCCTACCTTTGTCGGCTGCTAACGTACGGGTCGTCACGAATTTCGGAAATTGCTTGATTTAGATCGTCACTGTCATAAACATATTGTGATGATGAATATATTACTGATGGGCCGCCCTCACTCGGCCATCTTTGGTTATCTGGTCTGTCATTATCCATCACGTTGCCATGGATTTCTGCGCTTCCTTCAAATAATGAAATCAAAACAATCAAATAAATCAACAAATAAACATATGAACGTATAAACAAATAATCAAATAATCAAAAAAAAAACACCAAAAAAAAAATGACAACGCCGTTGCTACTTTTGTTTTTATTCATAATACTGTTGTATTATTTTTTATGGAAATTTGATATCAACAATTGTAATTGGTTTTATTCAACTTCAGTCGATACCTTGTCTTGGTATAGAAGTTAAGAATATACGCTAACATACAAATCATGATGTAATAAAATGGTAGCGAAATCATTCAAAAACAAAATATACACGACAATGCAACGAACAAAATAGAAAATAACAACAATACAACAAAATAGAAGTACAAAGAGAACTAACAAAATAGAAAACAACACCAATATAACAAACAAAATAGAAAAACAACAATATATACAAAATAGAGAAACAACAATACCACTAACAAAATAGAAAACCGACAATTAACAAAATAGTAGAACAAATAACAAACATGCAATCATGATGTGTTTAATAACCTTTAATTTTCTTTTAAGTCGTTTTGACCGGGTATTTTCCCTTGATTATGTTGGGTGCATAAGTTTCCAGATATATTGTTTCTATTGTTATGCAAAGAGCTTTGTTCCTACACTTGATTTACTGCTTCCATGAATAATCTTTCCACAACAATAAAACTCAACAATAATATGGTTTGCGATGGTTCTTAGTGTATGTTTTAGTTGTTACTTTTATTTCGTTATACATGTATTCTATACAGTTAAAAACGGCGTCAAAAGAAATGAAGAAATTGTGAAAAATAACTGCGCGACATTCCATCGAGTTTCCTTTTTTAAGATTGGACCGTATACAGCTAGTTGATTCCATAACGATAAAATTGTGTCCGTAATACATGTATTTACACCCTTTTGACAATTATAGATTACAATTATGCTTGAGTTGTGCAGCAAGTTTACATTCATTCTTCGTAAAGTGAAGGAGTATTTTTATAGGGAAAATGTAACTATTGTAATTTAGATTATCTCAACTAATGGTCTCAACATTCTTCACATTAATACACTGACCTTTGCCTTGCCTTTGCTCTCCGGGGAAATATGATCCCTCAACGCTAGAACCGTCAAAACTGAGAATACAATATATCAGTAGATATTTTTTCAATATTTTTGTTTACTCCTACAATCAACAGTACAGGTACTACCATATCCTCTTCCTAATTATCATTATCATCATCATCATCATCATCATCATCATCATCATCATCATCATCATCATCATCATCATCACCATAATCCTCACAATCCTCTTTCTCCTCCTCCTCCTCATCATGATCATCATCATCATCACAATCCTCCTCCTCCTCCTCCTCCTCCTCCTCCTCCTCCTCATCATCATCATCATCATCATCATCATCATCATCATCATCATCATCATCATCATATTATTATTATTATCCTCTTCCTCTTCCTTATTATCATCATCATCATCATCATCATCAGCAACAGCAGAAGCATCACCACCATCATCACCATTATCCACACATATTTATGAACCAGAGTGACGTCACATTTTACCTGTCACCGACTGGTGATGGCGCTCTTCCGTTCCTGTCCTCGGAACCGCCGACCTCTCGTTGGTCACCTTCGAACACGGGGTTGTCGAAAGCTGGCATGGAGTCTCGAGGCAGCTCCCCGTTGGCTTGCTCCACTTGCCCGGTGATGTTGCTCACGTAGCTGCGCGGCTCGACCGGCTGAACGTGTACGGGTACGACGACATCTGGCGTAATGGATTCTGGTAATCAATGGAATTAAGAATAGAAAGAGAGGGGATATCATTTAGGGGCGGATTCGGAATAGCGGATGGAGGGGGTGAGATCCGTTGGGAACATTTTGCAGGCCAATATTGTTGTTGTTGTTGTTGTTGTTGTTTTGTTATCACCGCCAAATTCCAGGACAAATAGCAGCCGAAAAGTCACCAAGTGGGGGAGGGGCGTGGTGGACGACGACGAAAAATATTGGCGGCCAAAAACATTCCCACTATTTTGGGGGCAATTTTTTTTTTTTTTTTGGGGGGGGGGGTCGCCAGACCCTCCACCCCCTGGTTCCGCACCTGTAATTTGATTGGTAGCAAAGCTTAAAGGAAATTGGCAAAGTTGAAAGTACAGACGTCAATTTAGGGCATTATGCTTCCAGATTTTAATACCAGTATACATGTCAGAATTTCTGCATGTCACAGTCACACATTTTGATTGTTGGTATACAATTACTATCATAAAATATGATGACGGCATTATTTGTTACGTAGCTTTCTATAAGATCAGTTTCTATTAGGGCCGGTGATTAATTCAGTACTGATAAATTGTTTCTTTTCAATTAAACGCATTCAAGACAAATCCTTGCGGCCAGATTATACACTCTGACCAGTGTGTATATTGGTATATGTTTCAACTCATTTGGTTCTTGAGGCAATTTTGCTTCTCTCAATCCCGCCAAAATGGAAAACTTTACCCCGCCTCGTTAGGAAAAGCGATTTTTTTATAGTGAGTGCAAGATTTATAATATTTGTATATACACTCATGCTCATAATTATGAAATACTTAAAAAAACATTTTAGAAGTTGCCATTTTTCAGTGAATAGTGCGTCTGGGATTAATATTTGTTCGCCCCAGGTGAAACAATTATAATCTAAGTATTTCAGGAATTTTTAGCATTTTGTAGCGTCCGACTCGACACTAAAACCCGGGTTTATAAATGGCGGTGTTATGTTGTTTTTGAGTCACGTGGTGGTTACGCGTGTTATTAGACTTGTAACAGACACTATTCTGATGTTCATTTAGTGATAAATTACATTAGATCAAAATTTATCAGTTTTGTGCGTTTTTTTAAATTACTTTAATTTAATAACTTTTCATGATTTTTTGGTGGATTTTTATAAAATTAAATATATAATTGTTATTTCACTCAAATGTACTTTAGTTTTTACTTTATTCATCTTATGAAATTCAAAATTGCTTCACATACTGCGTTTTTGTCAAATAAACACTTATCTCGAAAATTTTGGACGATATAGGAAAAAGAACGTAAGCATCAACAAAATATTCCATAATTATGAGCAGGAGTGTAATTGTAATATCATGTGACCAGTGGTTGCAGACATAAGGGACATTCAAGATTCTTTCATTTCTCTGCAAGAAGACTTTGATACAGGGTTGGCAATTTCCTGAGATATACCTGTATTTCCCACCTAGGCGGGAATACTAGGAAATAATGGGAAATACCTGGGAAATACGTGGGCAGTGTACTCTTGAAGTTGTACAAGGTCAACTTAAATGGCCATTTTGCCCTTCATTTGGGCTCTTCTTACACAAATCCACCTTGAACTGATAAATTTCAAATGAAAATACTGTTAAAAACCTCTTTTCAATTTTGATAATTTAATTCAGTGTTATTTCACATACTGTACAAAACCACACTGTACATCATTTTGGATCCTACTACTGTACAAGTCTTCTTTTATGTAGGTTCCATCATATTTCTCATGATTTCGCTTGCCTATATCCGATATTGATTATATAATTGATTAATTTGTAAATTTTATTAATACTTATATCGTCATTTATTCGTATATATTTTTTTATGTCATTGTATGCGTGTTATATTGTTACAAATGTCATTCTTTTGAGAAATATGAAAAATAAATTGAAATTGAATTATTTAGGTGTTACATGTAGCTTTTTTGTGGGGTGCGGCCCTCATCTTGCTGAGTATACAGGGACAAAATCAATATCTGTCTATGGGGTATACTATTTTAAGTGTTCTGGATTTTTGGAACAATGGAGATATTTGCAGACTGAAATTATTGAAAACAGTTTCTAAAATAAAAGCAGGTATTTTAAAATGTTCCTACTTTTAGTATTGATTTGTCCAACCAATCAGAATGAGTTCCTAGTTCCCCACCATTAGTTAAGTTAGTTCTCTGTTGTATTTTGTGTGAATCACACTTACTGAACAACGATCTCTACATTTTTTTTAGTGATTATCCTTGAAGAAATAATTTTTATAGTATTTCCCATTTTTGGTCAAAAATAGCAAGGCGGTATTTGCCACCCGGTATTTACCGGCCAACCCTGCTTTGATACTATATATTTCATTATTATAATATTTTTCACAAACAAAATAATCATCATGTGTATAGATATTACATTACATGTTCACAAGTGCAAAAACAGTACGACTAATTACTAAACTCGTGTATCAGTAATTCCATCATCGCCATACCCATTGAAAGAAAATACAACCCAGCAAATTAAAAACAGCATAACACCACCAACAAATAAAATCAAACTCATTATAGCTTATTCCCCCGTTTTACCTTGAATAACGTAGGTGTTTCCTGGCTCCATTTCTTGAGAAGCAATAGCGCAGTCTGCATCGGTGAAGTATTGAGTCTGTGTAGCAAAATAACACCAAACTTGTAAGGAATTCTATTTTTGGGGGGTGTAGAAATCAACCCGTTAATCCAGTTGCCTTGTTTCCCTGTTATCTTGAGTACACGGAAAATTCTTAAAAGAAAAGACCAGAGTATACCCTGTATTAATGTTTTATTGTTTTCATAATACTATTAAATATAACGCTAAGAAAGCAAGACAAGTTCAAAGCAAAGAGTAATGGAAACCGAGACCTCGGAATCTGCGTGATTGTGCGTAGATTTCATGGGTATAAACCAAACTCCACATCCAAACCAAGACGACAAAACAACACAAAAACAAAATTACTTGAATAAACTAACTAACTAACTAACTAACTAACTAACTAACTAACTAACTAACTAACTAACTCACTCACTCACTCACTCACGCACTCACTAACTTACTTCCTAGCTAACTACCTATCTAGCTAACTAACTAGCTAACTAACAACTAACTAACTAACTAACTAAATCAGAAAGGAGACTAGAAAAGAGTCATTCAAACTTAACTCAAATTAACTACAGATTTGTTTGGTGGTGGTGTGGTAACTTCCCCATCCCCCTGTTCTACAGGTGGAAACTCACCCTTGTCACATTATCTTTTCTCGCGGATGTGACTTTAGATGTTCCGGCATGCATTGCGCCGATGCCACATACTACTGCTTCGATAGCAGCTGCTACAACGATCAGAGAATCGATCACCTGCCGTCCTGTCTGATCGATAATGGAAGAAAACAATCAAACTTCAGAATATGTTAAAGGCGGGGAATCACATTTGCACCCCTACCACAGCACAGGAAAAGCTCACTCATGCACTTCAGCTATCTATGAAGGACATAATCTGCGCAATCTGAAGATCATTAATGACCTAGAATTTGAAAAATACCCCCCCAATCAACTGTCAGCTTATTGTGTGTTTTATGCTCGGAATTTTTGTCTCTATGAGACAATTATCTATGTTAAAGTCTAACGGTTACTATTATCCCACCAAAACTAAGTTCCCAGCTCCTATACTTTGCTAAAAGAAGGTTCTTAGATGGTATTTTCTTCTATAGTGTATATGCCAGGGTATTTACACAATGTTAACTTTAGGCATGCAAATGAGATGCTCTGCCTTTACAGACACACTCTAACATTGTGGAGATTAATTTGAAAATTGTCAAAATTTGATATCTGACCTGCATAATAAATAAATAGACAAATAAACATCTCAGAATGCAAAAGTTCGGAAAGTTATGGATGGATTAACGTTCTGTGTGACTTATTTCTCGAGTGGAGTATAAAGTAGTCTAGTCCAAGGCTATAAACAGTAGTCTAAGAGAGGAAATGGACAAGGTCAGGACATGGCCAACCTGGCTACTTATAGATTTTCATTCTTTTAAAGCACTAAATGATCACATTGAAGTATATTTTTTTCAGGGCTTCATTTCTGAGAGTGAAAATAAAAGACACCTAGAGCCAGGGTTGGGAAAAATCGTGATGTTTTTGAAAGAGGTGATTAAAATCACGATTTAAATCATGATTTATATCGTGATTTAAATCAATAAATCGATTTATTTGTTTTAAATCACTGATTTTTTCAAAAAATCATGATTTAAATTACGATTTAAATCATGATTTAAATCACAACTTATTTAAATTGCCAACCCTACTTAAAGCATGGAGGATTGCGTACATTTTTTTTTAAATTGTGGTCATTGTTAACTTTTGCCTTTACTAAAAGGCAGTGTCATAATTAGCAGAAGTAAAAATGAGTTCAAACGTATACCAGTATACAATCTAAGAGTGTATATTCAGGTTAAAAAAAGTCTTGAATTTGTTTACTTGAGGAGAAATAAGCAATAATCTACCACTATTGAATTAATCTTCCGCCCTGGTGGAAATTGATCCCACAAAACATCTATACACTACAAATTTCAGTGTCACGGCGTTTTCTAATACACTCATGCTCATAATTATGGAATATTATGTTGATTCTTAAGTTTTTCTCCCATATCGTCCAAAATTTTCAAGACATGTGTTAATTTCACAAAAACGCAGTATGTGAAGCAATTTTAGGATTTCATGAGATGACTAAAGT
>JZLH01S0118750.1:0-12472 GCA_001188425.1 Eucidaris tribuloides
GCATCTTCGGTCGCGCGTGCCACTTCGTGAATTCAGCGACGATTTTAATCAGGCCTGTTTTGAAGCCCCATTTTGCAATCCGACTATACTGTGGTGTTTCTAGATGATTAATCGACTCAATACTGACACAATACCACATGGGTAATATTTTGATTGAGCTTGCCCCATACGTGACCAATGTTCGTAAACAATACATGATATCTTATCACTGTTATGACTTACAAATGACATGTTTATGGGTTATCAAGGTTGATATGGCGAAGAAAAAATATAAAAAATGGAAAATATGACTTGGAAATTTGAGCACATCTTATTATTTCAACCTGTTACTAAAGTCAGACTGTCTTCTGTCATATAGTATATCAGGCAATGTTTGTAGGTCCCCAGTGAGTCATAGAGTAGTCTGTTATCAATTTCATTATTCGATTACTGGCTTTACCCGGCAAGTAAACATTAACTTTCTTACACTTACCAAACTTTAGTTCTTATTTTCTTAATTCTGTGGGGAGTTCTAGTATTCCTCACTTTCATAGTAAGAGGCCATTTGACTGATAATGTACTGCAGGAAGATTTAACTAATGGTGATGGTCATAGTTATGCATTCTTCTATTCTGTCATATAACTTAACTTGAATTTTTAAAGGCGGTGGCTTGTTTGGGGGGGGGGGGGTTAATGCTAAATTTCGAACTAACACCACATATCACCCGCGTGATGGCTTAGTGGATAAAGCGTCTGCTTCATGTGCAGAAGGTCACCGGCCGGGTCATACCAAAGACATTTAAAATGGTACCTTCTGCTTTCTAGCCAGGTGCTCGGCATTCTAGAACCGAGAAGGGTAATAATAACATTTAGGTTATGCAGGACCCGCTGGAAGAGCAGTCTATCAGACTGAAGTGGCTACCCTGGGTAAATAAGACATTATTATTATATGAATATTGGGACTACATTTCGCTGTCTTTGATTGGAGTACATGTATTATGGTTGCATTAACATCAACGTTAAGAATGTGAGAGAATTATTCACAAAGTGAAAATCGTACTCACAAGTGATTCTTCGGTTTACACAAACAAGAAGAAAGAAAACAAGCTATTAAGAAAAATAATTACTGATTAAATACCAACCTCCAAAAACAATCAAACAAACAAATAACAAAGAAGTGTTTGTTTGGGCCGATTCCATTTCAAAACAGCCAAATTAATAGGATTTTGTGGAGTTCGTTAGTTACATATCTTCAGTCCTACATTTTCTTTGATTAAAGTTTGAAAGTTAATCTGCTGTCACTCCTGATGAAAATCAATGCGAACAAATTGATCTTGGGTTATACACCTGCGCATGTTTAGTGTTTTGTTCCTTTGTACCTGTGTGGCTATAGCAAATATTTTATGTCCATAATGAGTCAACACTATCTGCTTTTCAGTAATCACTTTCATGCATCTTTGTTGTTTAATAATGTCCAACTATATTACAGAAGTTTTCTTTTCTCTTCTTTTAACACCACTGTAAATGCAAATGCCTCAATTTAATTTGAATTTGTTGAAATATAATTAACATTTTGTCATAATGGCTGAACTTCTTATTAAGCCATCCAAGTCATACAAAATTTCTCATTTTTGAGGGACTGTCCTTGTGAATGTCCATGAAAGTGTTCATCACTTAATGGAAAAGTCATAGCTACATGCCTCTTACCACCACATTGGAAAGTTACTTGAAAGTAATCTTTTTTATACCCCCCCCCCCACCTAACGAAGTTTGAAGGGGGTATAGGAATCAGCGTACGGTCGGTCGGTTGCAAATCTTGCGGATCGAACTACTTTTTCAGTTTTCAACCAATCCTTACGAAAATTGGGTCACACATTGGTGTTGAGGTAAAGATGTGCAAGACACATTTTTCGCATGTGTCGGAAACAGCGTTGCCATGGTAACGGCAAATTATAGCAAAAATCAGGTAAAAATCTTGCGGATCAAACTTCTTCCTCAGTTTTTGACCAATCATGAAAATTAGGTTACACATTGGTCTTGAGGTGAAGATGTGCAAGACATACTTTTTGCATGTGTCGGAAACTGCGTTGCCATGGTAACGGCATATTTATAGTAACAAATCAGGCAAAAATCTTGCGGATCAAACTGCTTCCTCTGTTTTTGACCAGTCATCATGAAATTTGGGTCACACATTGGTCTTGAAGTGAAGATGTGCAAGGCGTACTTTTTACATATGCCGGAAACTGCGTTGCCATGGTAACAGCATATTATGGCAATGAGTCGGGTATGTGATGGGGCGGGGGTATTAATCACCTTCAGTGATATTTCTAGTATTAGATTAACATTTGGGACTTGGGGATTGTGTTAGTAACTTAACAAATGAGCTGTTTTTGTTACCAATTAATTATTATTAATAATTAACATTCGTTGCAATTACAATGAGCATAGCAGTGCTCAGAATAGGGGCACCCCACAATTCTTTCATGATGTAACAATATTTGACCTACATCGATCTATATTGCATGTGTGCATGCCTCAGGAAAAGTGAATACAATGTTCAATAATTTTATAAAATACAGCGATATTACACATGTATGAAACTGATGCAACTAAAATCTGTAATTAATATATACTCTGAAAAAAAGTAATCTCACAAATATTAAGTTTTGCTCAAACAGTGAATGCATGCTGAATTGTATCACTGGTATTTTGGTACAAATTTTAGCTTTGTACTTACACTATAATTTCGTTTTTATGTAAAAGAAGATGAAAAGTACTGTGTACTACAAGAATATTATTTAAAGTTCAATCATCCTGTAATTTATATTAACCATTGCGAAGAATTCATAAGCCATTTCTGAAAAAAAAAATATATATTGGTATTGTATGGTTTATTATATATTTAATTTGCACCTTTAGGAAGCAAATCTGTACTGGATTAGAGAATATAAATGTGTTCATTTTATTTCGTGTAAAATGTGTCCAGTGAGTTGAAATGTGTTTGCAAACTAATTTCAAGAATTCTGTATATCAGATATGTACAAAATATATTAATTAGAATGAATCAGGAGAATTAAAGACTAATATGAAAAATTTAGAATACAACTCAGACTTGTGTGTGTTTCATTGGAATGAATTGATAGTGATCATTTTTGTCTCGCCCACAAAAGGTGAAAGCGAGACTAAGGGATCCGAATGCCCATCAGTCACAAATGTTAAAGTTTACCTGGAAGACTCTCTTATGACACTTAACTTGGCAACTGTTGGTCCAATGGCAACCAAACGTGGGTGACAGATGCACTAGGGGCCTCACAGCACTAATTCAACCCACGCAAGGCATAGTGGAAAGGCAGAGCAAAGATGATCTCATACTATAAATCAACAAAAAAATTCATTATAAATCAGGAAATGGTTAATTGGTCATGTTTTGCGGTAATCTGTAATATGTGAATCTGTGGTTTTTAGAACACCTACAATGGTAGCAGAATTCATGGTTTTAGTATTTTCATTGAATTTTTATTAATACCTTTAGAAGCTTGCTATTTTTAGCATCTAGCTGAGGAGATGTGTGGTTATTCTTGTGTCAAGGCTCTTAATTTTTTTTAGAGCTGGACAACATGGAAAATCATGTTGTTTATTTGAAAGCACATAAAATTTCCTTTCATCTCTTTTGATTTAAAAATATTCTACGATTCGATTGATGAGATGTTTTGGAAGTTGCTCTATTTAGCGTAGGTTTCTATGGGATGATGAAAAGGTGCTGTGCGACCTAGGGGGTACCATCATGTACATGTACATTAGGTCAAACTTTAAAGTTTAATTGCAAGACTTTAATAAGACAAATAACTTTGCGACCGTTGCTCCCTTTTCAATCGAACTTGGGCCATAGATGCATTTTGGGGACCTTCATGTTGTGGTGCCATCGGAGGTCACACAGTGACGTCAAAGGTCATTTGAGGTCATATGTTACATTTACCTGCTAGACTCTCATATGACACATAACTTGGCACATGTTGCTGCAATGGCAACCAAACTTGGGTGATAGATGCACTTGGGGTACATTCTTGTGATCGTGCCATTGGAGGTCACATAGTAAGGTCATAGGTCATTTTAGGTCAAATGTGAAAGTTTTCCTGCAGGACTCTCTTGTGAAATTTGGCAATAAATCATGTAAAAAAATCTTGTAGATCAAACTAGACTACTTCAATTTTTTACCAATGTTTGTAAAACTTGGCACACACCTTATTCGTAGGGCAATAATGTGCAAGACACATTTTTTGCAATTTGTGTCAGGGACGTGATGGAGCAGGGGTATTAATCAACTTCAGTGATGAATGTCGTGTATATTGTCTATTTTTAAAGTTCTCTTTCTGCTGAGTTCAGTAATGTGCCTGGGAAATATTGTCTCTAATAGGTTAAAGGTAAATGGCATGATTGGGGGTAGTCCTCAACTTGGGCTGAAACTACTCTAGAATCAAGTAAACTGTGCAAGGATTCTCCTGTGAAAATCTTGTAGTCAAACGTTGACTCATTCTAAAATAAACAATGCCGATATCACTTGTAGCACGGAAACCTGCTGTGTGGCTCTCTATGGGGCTTATTTTTATCATCCCCGGAAAAAAAATTAAGATACTCCTATATTTATGCTTGATTCTCCTTAAGTAAACAAATTACAGACAAATCCTCCCAGGTGAGAGATCCACTCCTGCTAGTGTATTGTTGGTATATATTTCAACTCATTTGGTTCTTGAGGCATTTTCAAGTGTTCCCAATCATGTCACTAACCTTT
Source organism: Eucidaris tribuloides (assembly GCA_001188425.1). Classification (NCBI taxonomy): domain Eukaryota; kingdom Metazoa; phylum Echinodermata; class Echinoidea; order Cidaroida; family Cidaridae; genus Eucidaris; species Eucidaris tribuloides. The sequence continues at coordinate 4,769 of JZLH01S0118750.1, forward strand.
AAATGAAAACAACAAATAGCACTGCAAGTCTTTTTATTTGCTTTTCTGGTTTTATTGACTGATTTTTAATATTTTTACTACCAGCATGGTTTTGTATAGCCCTGCAGACATTTACAAGCAAGACAGTACACTGTAATAGAATAGCAGTTACAGATGTTTGGAAGACTAGATAAACCCCTTAAACGTAAACCCAAATGGACATACACGTATGATTATAATTTCATTGACAAAATGAAACAATATATTCCCAATAAAAAATAAGACATAAAAACAATAATAATAATTTATAATGGTGATGCAAACTGACTTAGATAGATCTTTGTACATTTTAGCAACAGAGATAAATATACAGTATATCATTTCTGTTTTTCAGTGAGATTATGTAAAAAGAGTCACAATGCAGAATTTATGACTGTATAAAATCCCACTTACCAGCCTAACAAATACATAAATTTGTTTTTCAGCGAGATATGGATTCTATGACGGTGTAAAAATCCCAGTTACCGACCTGTCTTGGAGAAAAAATGTCTTATCTGCCCACTGTATTCAACACTTGTATTACTTTATCAACATATTAATTTAGTTCTATGGAAAATATACACTTTTCTCTAGAGCTCACACAAATTATGGAAATTATTGAAGTTTTCAACGTGATTTAAACCAATGTATTTCACATTTACAGGAATATAAACTTGAATATTTTACCTCTAAGTTACAGAAAATGCAATAATTTACGAAATGACACGTGGACTGGTATTAGCTCAGTCACAGACAAGTTCATACTTATGCAGCTCTAAGCATGTACATATACATGTACATGTATATTTAAGATCCTAGTTTAACATTGATGACTGTAATGTACAAACAATATACATGTATAATATACATACATGTATTTCGGTACATGGCATCATAAATTAATTTACATCGTATAGGTTAGATGCAGATCTCCCAAAAGAGATTTACCCACCTTTAAACTGCCTATATATTCTTACATTATTTTACAATGCATCTCATATACAACATGTCAGAAATTATGTACTTAGATTTCACACATCTCTGCTTTTGTTAATAATACAACTCCTTTCTCCTATTCTGAACATACATGTATTTTAAAGTGATAGGCTAACATTGTGGAGCTTCAATTAAAAAAATTGTCAAACTTTGATATCTGAGCTACATAGTAGTGTTCATATGGACAAATAAACACCCTAGAATACAAAGATTCGGAAAGTTACACTGCCAATGGCACGTTATGCGTGAATAAACAAAACTCAGTGGCGTAGTTTTAATAGCCTAGGTGTACACACAGTAAGTCTATGGGAGGAAATGGGCAAGTGAATCTGGTCAACTTTAATTTTCACTTTTTTTAAGCACTAAATAATCATTTTGAAATACAATTTTTTCAGGGCTTCATTTTTAGACCTTATCAAAGACACTGGTAGCATTGGGAATCATGTAGCTCAGAGTTTTTTAAAGGCAGAGGGATCTCTTTTGCTTACCTAAAAATTAACATTGTGTAAATATCAATGGCATTTAGAAGAAAATGCCATCTGGAACTTTTAGCAAAATATTAGGGGCTGGAAACGTCAGTTTAGTGGAATTATAGTCACCGTTAGAATCAAATTTGATTTTTTTTTCTCGCGAGAAAAAGAATTCCTACCGATAAACGTACACTAAACGGCTATGGTTTTTCTTTTGTATATTTCAAATTCTAGGCAATCCACTGACCCCCAAATTTCACAAACACTGCCCTTCAATCAATAGCCTAAGGGCATGGGTTAATCTTTTCCTTGTCTGCAGGGGATGTTTAGCAAATGAGATCCACTGCTTTAAACTCTGGTTAATGTTAGCCAATACCTTTAAATTACTTCAGAGAAACATTATTTTAATGTTTGAAATGTTATCTCTCATGCTGACTTTGGAGTCAATTTTATATCCTAGAATATGACGACAAGAAATTGTTGTAAAAATATACTTATTTGCCCTAGTCATCACAGTATGATTATGTGATTATGTTTCATGGTTAACTTTTTATGCCGTATGCTCAACACATCTTTACTTCTTTTACTATATTAGCATACTTCACACAGAGATGCACTTATATAAATTATATCTACATCTTAAAAAATGGTTTCTACATAAAATGAAAGACAAGTATGCACTTTCACACGACTAAACTTTTTAGAAAGCCTTACGCAATCCAGATGCATATATATATATCAGAAGAATTTCAGAAGTGAGATCTAGAAATAATCATGTTTACAGGTATGTCACTCTATGAATAATATTTTTAGACTAACAATACCCTAACAGCAATATATATACAAACATAATTTCATTCTTTAAATGCTTTAATGTGTAAGCATTCCAGTGATACACATATATTTTTCCCCTGGAAATATCTTTGAATAGATATGTTCATTAGTTTGCATTGAGTGTGTACACTACACATTCATTTAACCTGTTCAAAACAATGTAACACAGACCCCAACCTGAGATACATGTATCTCGTACTTTATAGTCCTCAACAGGTAAATCAGTATTTTACACACAAAATATTTTTGTGGCAACAATTACTACTAACCAATATCTGCAGAAATGTGTCCATATCTGATATATCTCATTAAGTTAACCCCATAGAATAATGCACATATATATCTGTACATATATATAGATGCAAATTATCAGCATCACAAGTTTTTTGTAAGGCAAAATACAATTATTTCTTTCTGGCAAGAAGTAGGGTTAGGGAAACCTGCAAACCACAGTCAGCACAAATATTATCAAGCAAATAAAATTTGTAATAAAAAAATATAAAAATATGCTACTCTCTAGACGAAAAAGTATAAAAATATGTCACCACAAATATGCTAGACATATCTGTATGCAAATTTATGCCAGTATCTAGTTTCTCTTGATTAAAATTTATAAACAAATTTGCAGAGTATAAAGTAAAAAAATATACAACTGACTTAAAACAATGATCAAACCATTATAACATAAAAAAATTTATTCAAAAAGAAAACTAATGAATTGTTTCACTGTGATATAATGTCAATGCCTCTACGCTTGAAATGAAAGACGATTTGTAAACTGTAAATAAAGTTGATAAGATCTGGCTGTACATTTTTTACTATGTTTAATTCATATCTACAAAGTTAGCCATGATACGTACTGTCACAACCGTTTAGTCTCAATATATAGTTTGCTAATATTATGATACAAAGCTTGTAGTTTAATTGTATAATGCTACAATTTTGCTTGAAATTTCAACAGCTATCTGACCATGATATTGGCACAGATCACATCTATTGACAACAGTCTCAATTTACAAAGCTAAATCTTGCTCCCCTCTTTTGATGCATTCTCCAAATTCTGTGATATATTGAAATCCTTCCAATATGATTCTCCAAGCATTTGCAAAGCATATTTGAACGCACACATGTTGCTGTTTGAAGCTATAAAAATACGGGCAATTTCGTAACAAACTTTAGCGACTCTAAACATGCCACAAGTACAATAAAAATAATATGTCATGCAGCAAACTTGTTTGAAAACTGAGTTAATCCTTGGTTCCAATCATACCATAAGTATTTATTTTTTGATGATTGACTAAAACCTTACATGAGCAAAGGGATATGTCAACTGAATTAGAGTCAAATCATATGTTTCTGGTGGGGGGGGGGGGTTGATAGACATAAAGAACAATTGGAGTATTATTATTATCATTATTGTTATTAATATCATTATTACAACAACATTAAAGGCCAATATAGGGGGAATCCACACAATAGGGCAGGAGAGTATTTAAGGGAATCAAAACAATAGGCCGAGAACAAATGAATTCGGCCTAAGGTTGCAATTAGAGTTAGTATTAATTTATTATTATTATTATCAATATTATTACTTTTATTATTATTATTATTTTACTTCCCGTAGATTTTTTATCTGAAGCTTCACTCCCAACTTATTATTTGAACATTAATACATCAACTTAGTATTAAACTCTGATAGAATTAAAATCAACAGCTTTCAACTGGAACACAACTTGAATTGCACACTTTCCAACTAAACATACAATTTTTTAAATGTTTGATGCATCAAACCCCATCAATACATGTATATGCAGAGTTATAACAATTTTGTGTACAAAAGTGCTAATTCTTCAGGCCAGTGGTGAGTTGTAAGAACGAAGATAAGGCAAGAATTTCAGCAATGTTTTCAGACAATCCAATATCATCCGTCACCTTTTTGTGTCTTATTATTGGTTTCTTGATGAATTAACCCAATGACTACTGAATTCTCTAATTCCCATTATATAGACTTTGTACAGGGACCACGCAGTTCCCGTAGCCAACGGGTTAATTATACAGTCATTTCCCTCAAAATGTTTATGCCGTGCGTTATGTAACTATTATACTGTACAATGATATCAAACAAAAGAAATACACATATTCAGAGGGAATCACCCATTTAAAATCCAGCCCCATACTCCATACATCTGCTTTCCATTATAATATGTATTTCAGGGAATTCAAACAAAATTACATGACTTGCACAGCTGCTGTTAATGAAATGTACAAACATGCTGAAAGTAACATCATTGGCGTCACTGTCTTCATAGTAGTATTGGAACAGGAAGAATGCAAGTTTTGCAAGAGATTCTACTTACATGTACATGTATACATTGTACCTTAACCCCTTTCAGAAATGATGGGCTTGTACAGAAGCCCCTAAAATATGACAGATTATCCCGTCAAACATTGGATAAATGATAGCGTTATATTGCCTAATGCCCCTCTTCCATAAAATTTATACCTTTGACCAGTATGAATGAAGTATGTAGGTAGATTTAAAAACCCTATCAATTCATGGGCCTAATCTCTTCACTGTCCATCAAGTGAAATTTGCATCATCTCTCATTGAACAACAATGCCGTATAGCAGCATGTCGAAGAAGTTAAAGATCCGCTGCTTAGGAAGAGTGGAGTACTGCCCTCTTTTACCCCAAATGATGATAATAGGCACAACTATTTCCCACAATGCAATGCTAACAGATTGACTGTGTGATAATGTAAACCCCTGGGCATGTTCATGACTTGCACAGCCTGAAATGAACTTATAAGCTAAAATCATTTATAACAATTTAAAGATTCACAGAAATATTCATCTCTCACGAAAGCCTTGGAGCTAAGTCAGGTTTACTGAAAATGACCCCTGATAAAACTCAAACAAATTTCAAAATTAGTCTGACTGCCAGACCTGAATCGTGTATCATCTAGTGAAATTGAATACCTGCTGAGCAAAGCTCAAAAACTCACACTAGCACAGTTGGACAATATTGAACAATCTGTGCTATGTTTGGACTCTACTAAAATCAAAATTAGTAGGTGAAAGCTGAATTCAAAGTCTGACACCTAGACTACTGTTACAATATACAAGCCTAAATGGTTTGGTGTGCATATCAAAAACAGGGCCTTTAAAGGTAAATGACATGATTGGGGGTAGTCCTCAAATTGGGCTGACACTACTTTAGAATCAAGTAAACTATGCAAGGATTCTCCTGTGAAAATCTTGTAGTCAAATGTTGACTCATTCTAAAATAACTAATGGTTATATTCTTCGTGGCAGGCAAACCTGCTGTGTGGCTCTCTATGGGTCCTATTTTTATCGTGCCCCGATAGAATTAATGTTCGTGCTTGATTCTCCTTAAGTAAACAAATTAGAGATAAATCCTTCCAGCTTGGAGATCCAATCCAGCTGGTGTATAGTTGGGTATATATTTCAACTCATTTGGTTCTTGAGGCATTTTAAAGTGTTCACAATCATGTCACTAACCTTTAAGACATACATGTGTTCAAGTTCTATATTTTCTCTGAGGTTGAATTGCCACTGTGACAGTAATTCTTAATGCAAGCATCACAATGTCTCAAAGTTGAGCAAACATGGACACACGATTAAAGAAATTTTCAAATTCGGCTCTGATTGTATCAGCATACAGCCATTCATGAAAGCATCATAAGCCATTGTGTGACCTTCTGTAGGCATCGTACTTGCTTTAAGTGTTGATTGGCTTTGTTGTTCAGGTTCGGGTCAGCTTCGCGCAAAATTAAAAGTTTCATATTCGTGTGGTCATCTTGGTCAATTTCAGGATAGTGTGACGCCACCCTTACAGATTGCAAAATTTGATTTCAGCTGTCCAACTCTCTTTAGTCCTCCGGCTTAGTCAGATCTTCTCATCCTCCAGGTAGCAACAGCTCAAAGGTGATGATGATGATGATGACGACGATGATGATGACGATGACGACGATGACGATGATGGCTACGGGCGTGGTCAGGGTCTGGGACGGGGCACTCGCGGCCTCGGGACGGGGCGTTTGGTTCTGCCGGTGGTGTCGTAGCTTGGGCTTGTGGCCTGGGAGGAGGAGGAGTCCGCTTCTCTGGGGATGATGGAGGGGTCACTCTGTCGCCTACCTTCGGGGCTTCTGTTATTGTCTTGACTACTGTAAGAGTGTCAATGCCAATTAAAAATAGGGAGGGGTAAGAGAAAATATATAAACAGGTCACAATGCCAATATGCTCTGATTTAAACGAATATATCATAATGGATTATAGCAACTTGTATTTTTACATTCTTCAAAATATCATTTATTGAAAAGCATATATGTCAACATTGGAATTCTCGCATTTTGCATTATGTAGCGCCATCATACAGCAGACCCGAATAGGCCTATTTGGTGCATTGCATCTTGGAAAGAAGTAGACAACCCGAACTGATTCTGCACATGCGACGCCTCTTTTGTTCCAACTCTTCGTGGTCGCAAGCTTCTAATTTTCCTTCAGCTTGCGCCGCCAAATCAACTCATTCCTCCTTTTTCTTTTTGAACATGGAATGCCTCGTTATGTTAGAAATTTTTCAACTGATCAACACGCATCACCCAAAATCTACCATGCATGTCGACTGGGAAGTCGGAAATCTAGCCTCTCTGGGTGAGACGTTGGTGGCGCAACGTATTGTAAAATGCGATAATTGAAATCTCCATTCCTCTGGGATACTTAAAATGTGTGAAACTCATGTAATTAGAGTATGGAACTCCGAAATAGAATATTCTGAAACATTGAAAAAAAAATAGTTTGAAATTTGCAAAACACTAAGGAAAGTTTTTATGGATGAGGTAAGAAAAGCAATTAAAACCTACAAAATTAAAATACTCATGTGTAATAAAGACTTTACACGCAGGGACTCTTATTTACACTCCTCCCACAGCACATAAAAACATCACTCATGTCTTTAGGCCAATTATGAAGGATGTCTGTGAAAGTGGATGATCAGTAATTACCTAGAATTAGAAAAATGCCCCCCAAAACAAACTGTATTTTAGTATCTGCCAGTGTTCTATTCTAGGAATTTTTGACACAACGGGACAATAATTCAAATCAAGTCTATTAATCACTATTAATTACACTAAAACAATAGTTTCTAGCTCCTTTACTTTGATAACGATTCTTAGATGATATTTTGTTTTATAAAATGGTCACGTACGTCCTAATCAAATGATTGGTTGAGACCTATCACGTGACCAGTCTTTTACTTTACCTAACGGCAAAAATTGCTAATGACCAGTGATAATGACCGGTACTAATGACCGCTGTGGTTTCCATACATTAATCGTCCGCGCGTGGTGTCGGCGGTCATTAGTGA
>JZLH01S0118792.1:354-13806 GCA_001188425.1 Eucidaris tribuloides
AGACACACAAACAGGCACTTACAAAAAAAACAAAACATACAGACACACAGACACATACATACAAACATACAACAGACAGATACAGAGTGAACACATACAGACATAAATACACACAAAGACATACAAATGCAAAGACACAAACACATGAACAAACACATACAGACACTGACAAACACACAGACACATACACAAACACTCAGAGAGACATACAGACAAACATACACGCAGACTCACACAAAGACAAATACACAGACACACACAGACATATGCAGACATATGCAGACACACAAACAGACACACACAGACTCTTACAGACAAACAAAAACATATAGACACGAAAGCACATAGACAAACACACAGACACATACAAACACAAAGACATACAAACAGACACAAAGACAAACACACAGCACATATACATACAGACAACAGACACATACAGACTGGACACAAACAGACACATAGACACACACAGACACATACAGACACATTCAGACGCAGACAAACACACAGACGAACACACAGACACACATAAACACACAGACAGACGTACAAACAGACTCACAGACTCATGCAAAGACAACACACAGACACATACAGACACACACGCAGACAAAAACAGACATACAAACACACACACATATATTTAGTGGGTGGCGACAATTTGTGATGGTGGCGACAATCTGTGCCGCTAGGTTTTTTTTCACGTCACAAATTGTCGCCAGTGAGGCCAAAAATTAGGATCAGGAAGAGCGTCACAAATTGTCGCCGGCGACAATCTGTGCCGATTTGTTCAAAACCTGACGGCACAAATTGTCGCCGCGTCACAGATTGTCGCCGGCGACAATTTGTGCCGCAACACCCCCCCCCCCCCCACGACTTGATGACACCATGTTTTCAGCCAAGAGTATGACTCTACCAAAATTGTTTACTTACAATCCTTGTGCAATACACCTCAGAAGTAGTTCCTCGGTACGTATGGCAGTTATGACAGGACTGGGCTTGACAACCAGAGCAGCCTCGACCGGATTAGGATTTGGCACTACATAAAAGAAAAGATAGCAAAAATATGATTGACACAAACACATAACTTCAGAAATACATATGGTGATGGATTCAAAGCATAGCGTTGCTGAGGCCATGAAACCCGGTATCTCAAAACTTGTAAGTGTTCGGGAGTGCCAAAGACATGGCTGCTTTAACACAGTAACAAATGGGATATAACAGTCTGCTTACCTGCTAACAGTGGCTCCAGGTGTAAAATTTGACATAATTACACAGACTATAATATCTGACTAATTAGCAACAAGACTATAAAAAGAATTTTTACCAAAATTGAGATACAAGGGTTTGTTATGAAACTGAGGTTGGCACGATCTTGGTCTTATTTGTATTGTTATTTGACATTTTAGCATTAAAAGAAAAATGCAGGATTTGAAGGGTGTTTACTTGTCCATTCAAACATCAGACATCAAAGTTTGAGTTTTTTGTGTGTAACTTTTCAAAGTTAGCTACCCGGCTGGCTAGTACAAAAAAAAAAGCCAAGATCAAGCCCTGGTCAAGAAGTTTATGATTACTGCATACAATTACAACCAACATTTATGATACTTACACGCAGACAATTCTTTCAGCATGTTCAAAAAAGTCCTAACAGACTTTAGTGTGACACCATGGCATGCATCAGTCAAATTATTTGTACTCGTTAAATCATGTGCATTGGAAAGTAACGACATGCCATCTTTCTCAGATTTTCACCGTGATATGATGACATAAATGGTACCCCGGGGTACCAACTAGAAATCCGCCATTTTGTTGAATTTTTTTTTAGCACTGTACCCTGGGTTACAATTTTATGTAAAAGTTAAGTAATAAGTGTGAAAATAACAAATTAAGCTTCATTTTTACATATTTTTCGTAAGATTATGCCTTTTTGTTGTGCACTTGCGCAGGTTCTGCATCATAACCACTAATTTCAGTGATCATAACTGAAGAAAATACATTTTTGGACACAAGAGGGCACTGCACAACGCGGTACACCTGGGTACAACGGTACCCCGGGTAGCGCGTGGTGCATCATATAGCATGAGATTCTGAAGCTGCGTTGCCACAGAACATATCCCCCGAAATAAATTCATGAAATAAAGCATGTTTAAATTTGTATTTGGTGAAATACAGCTACGGAAAATCATGAAAGGCTAAAGTAATAATTCTCTAGGAGCCATTCAACCAGACATGCTAATTTTTCAGTAATATTGTTCAAGACAAGTTAAAGAACTCATAGTGCTTGTTACGTTCCAGTTAGTGGATTTAATAGTGCTTTCACATTTGTCCATATTCATTTTAAGAAAATTATCTCATGCAGTTTGGTCATCAAGGATTTTAGAAATGTGCAGAATTATATGTTCATAATTGTTAAATGCTGTTGATTTGTAATGCAGAAGTTAATTTCATTCAAAGACCATGCAAATCATTGTTTGGTTTCTCAATAAACTATGATCACAATGCAAATTAGAAATATCACTACACCTTATGTGGTTCTACATTTGCTGTCAGGACAAAATTACTAGCTCCTAACTTTGACCTTCAGAAATTATTATTGTCCGCAAGTTTCATACTGGTATCATGCACATGCTAGAAGCTTATCCAGGGCAGACAATGCTATTAGTATCTTCTACAAATAAATTAATAATGCATCTCAATGCAGCATCGCTCCCCCCCCCCCAGCACAATAACAGATTTCTTGTTTTCTTACTACGAACCCCAACTTCATTTAGTCGTTTCATAATTTATTTGTTAGTTCTTCAACACATTACCATGCTAATCAAGACCAATAACAAGCCAAAAATTGAAGAAAAAAAACAAAAAAAAAACAAGGCAGATTCTTATAATGCAGTAATGGAAATCCACATGCTGATACCTCGCTTTGATCTACTTAAACTTGGTTCATCTTCAAAAAGAGGTCCCAACCTGAACAGGGAACTCTGACGGATTTTGCGTGGTTTGGGACCTTTGATAATATATCCCAAAAGGATTAGGGCAGAGAGGGGAAGTAGATGAGAGGGAGGATGTTACCATACTAAGAATGTAAACAACACAGTGGAAATACAAATAAATAAATAATTTGTGGAAAAAAACATCATTATTATAGCAACTTGCTCGTGCCCCTGTGTCTTAGGTGCACAAATACTGAAATTCATTTGAAGTCTAACATGACTCTCATGCACTTTTGCTCCACAACTGTACCTGTTATGCAAGTGTCAATTATATAAATAGTATAGAGTAAAATAATTTGTTCTTTTATTTTTATATAGCACAGAGACAGCCCTCAGCCCTTCACTAAACCAGTCATAAATGATAAATGGGTAGATTATTGGATATTTTCCTACAAATTTGCAATTTTATCACAGATTCTCTTGCAAGAGTGGAAAAACATGTGCATTTTCTATGTATTTGTGGAAATCCATTGTTCGGAAATATGCAACTTTGCAAAATTAATTCTAATTTCAGAAACCTCAATAACATACGAATGAAACCACATTTTCAGAAAAAAGTACACTTGTAATTTATACACAACAATTTTCTCCAACATGCATGTGTTAAAAGTTACAGTAGCTTGAAGCTGATACTACACTCTAAAAGTTTCTCACTCTAGAATTGTTTAAAAATGCACATGTTAAAGGTACATGTAAATGACATGATTGGGGCTAGTCCTCAACTTGGGCTGAAACTATTCTAGAATCAAGTAAACTATGCAAAGATTCTCCTGTGAAAATCTTGTAGTCTAACGTTGACCCATTCTAAAATAACTAATGTCAATATTCCTTGTGGCAGGCGAACCTGCTGTGTGGCTCTCTATGGGTCCTATTTTTATCGTGCCCCGACAGAATTAGTGTTCATGCTTGATTCTCCTTAAGTAAACAAATTAGAGACAAATCCTTCCAGCTGGTAGGTCCACTCCAGCTGGTGTATAGTTGGTATACATTTCAAATCATTTGGTTCTTGAGGCATTTTCAAGTGTTCCCAATCATGTCACTAAACTTGAATAATTTCAGTTCACATTTGAGCCACTGGGAAGTAGAATGTGCTAACTGATATTTTAACCAAAAGCAAGACAGAAACAATGCAATATACAGAGGTTACATATTATTGTCCATATTTATGCATATTTTGTCGGTTGTCCTGCAGAAGGGCCCTAGCATATATTCCGGGCAGAAGGGCCTTAACAGAAGTTAACACTAAATTATCTCTAACTTGAAAACCATAAGCTCTTTTCACATGAAATCAAAGTAGTGTGATATTTGTGGATCCTTCTGTCAGTCTGTTATGTGCAAATATTAAATAAGGTAATATTTCTCAAATAAGAGAAAAATTACTGTTCAGGCCCTTCTGCCGGGAACATATTCAAGGGCCCTTCTGCCAGACAACCCGATGAATTTTACGCATAAGTATGAGTAAAAACAATAACCAAAATCTCAGACCTGACATGACTTGTGAAGATTAAAGAAAAATTAAATTGGTTGACCGAAACCATACTTAGGCTTTAATAAGAACTGAAATGAATCTGGAGTCATTTTCATCTTCCCAGGACTTTTACTGTGAAACTTTCTTGGTGATATGTAAGTTGATTGTTAAACAAATACTGTCAGATATCAACTAGCCAGGCAGATTCTTGCACAGATTTTTTTTCAATTTCAAATTGTGGTCATACTTTTATTCACTACTGCAATATGAATGTAATGTACCTTTTTTTCTTAAACGAAGCAGATTTTAGACAAATTACAGCTAAGATCCACACTAATAGAGATGTCATTGGTTCTACAAAAACATTCCTGAACTTTGTAGGTATCACCTTAATTTGCTTTATATAACCTGCACTAATGTAATGAGTGACCACTAATGTATGGGATGAAGAACCAGTTTGGTTTTCATTAAGGGGAATTTTAATTAATACATTCTTTCAAAATTCTAAGCTTTTCTCCAATTTTCTATTGTTTTATCCATTTAGGGACAATTTTCACTTTTCCTAAAGAATCACTCTACCTCATGGTCTGTGATTTCAGAAAATTCCCTAAACATTTCACGATTTACACTACCATCTGTAAATCAACTGGTTTGGTTTTTCAGGCATGTTTGACTATGCCAATCACCTGCTATTTCTGTCTAAAGGTGAAACAATGAATGCTTATTTTAAAAGGATATCATAGTGGGAGCAGAAGTGATGATGTCAATCTGGTTCAGAAATATGTGGGGACAATAGCCAAACCATGACTTAGTATAACTGCAGCATTCCTGTTGGTGGAAACAAGGAGGTATGAGAGACTGGAGTTCCAACTTGCAATGATGAATTCAAACAGCTGTTGAATTTCTAAGAACGTACAAAAGAATTTTTTCAGGTGCTTTAGTCTCTTTGATGTTGGATCTTCCAAGTCGCTGACTTCATACAAAGAGCTGAAGATTGTTTTTAGTGTAGCGGCCAACCCTTAAAAAGTGCTCTAGTTTTCAAGTAACCCCTCCCCACCGTAGAACAAAACACAACCAGTTTTATTCGAAGGATAATTATATGGGATTTACGAAAATGATGGTTGTGGTCAAAAATTTTGGTGGCAGGGGTGTTTTTTGACCAAAAAACCACATTTTTGGGACAAAAATCATGATTTTTCTATTTTTATGCCAAAACTGTATAATTTGATGTGAGAGTACAATTTTTGTGATGAATCTATATTTCTTACATTGTCTGAAAACTCCGGATGGTATTTGTTATTGCAAACAATGTAACTAAAGGGGTGTTTTTGGGGGAAAAGATTCATTTTTTGGCTAAAAATGAAGAAAAATTGTGATTTTTCGTTAAAAAGTGGAACCAAAACCCCCCAGATGTTTTGGCTTTTGTATATATCAATATTTGAAAAACTGTGGGCACAGTTTCTAAACGTGTTGGTAGCGTTTTTAACACAAAAATGTAATCTGGGGTATTTTTTACCACAATAAAATGCAATTTTGGTCAAAAATTGAGAAAATTAATAAAATTACATTTTTGCCCAATATCTTAAAATATTTAGTATATTCTAGTTACTTTTTGGTTTATTTATGTCATAAGAGATAAGACTTTACGAAAATGATGGTTGTTGTCAACAATTTTCGTGGCAGGGGTGTTTTTGGACCAAAAAAACGCATTTTTGGAACAAAAATCATGATTTTTCTATTTTCATACCAAAACTGTCCAATTTGATGTGAAAGTGTTTTTTTGTTATAAATCTACATTTCTTACATTGTCTGAAGAGTCCAGATGGTAGTTATTGTTGTAAACAATGCAAATAAAGGGTATTCAAGGGACCGGGGGAATTCCTTATTTGGCTGAAAGTTAAGAAAAATGTGATTTTCTTTAAAAAGAGGGTCCAATTCCCCGAGATTTGCTTACCGTAACGTTATATTTTGTATTGATCGATATTTGATGACTTGTGGGCAGAGTTTCTCAACCTGTTGGCAACTGTTTTAAAATTAAAAAGTAATTCGGGGTTCTTTTAACTCAAAACTAGGCAATTTTGGTCAAAAATTGAGAAAATCAATAATAAAACATCCTTTTGCCCATATTCTTGTTACCTTTCAGCCTTTCAGTTTATTGATATCATTAGTGTTACAAAATTAATACTTGAGATCAACATAACCAGCAAAATGGACACTTGGGCTAGAAAATCTATTTTGGGGCCTAAATCAAGGAAAATAATCTAAATATGCAATTATGTTTGACAAAATAATATATTTTTAGTGTACAATAATATAACTTTTTCTGTATAGCAGCAATATTTGTGTTCGGTCCTTATCAGTCAATTGAAATGTTCAGCATGTTATCTAAATAGTGCTCCGGCAGTTATAAACAAGCCATTATAGGAAATGTTACCCACAATACACTTCAACAGGGAAGGTGCCAGGGTAAAATCTTCCGGGGCGAAATCTGTCTGGAAAAAAAATTCCCGAAAATTGTCTGTAAATCGTCCGAATACTCCCTCAGTGGGGGAGGGGAGGGGTTGGGTGGGATCGTCCCGAAAAAAAAATGCCCGAAAAATTTTCTGTCACTTTTCCTGATCAAATTTGTCCTGGCAGCGCCCGAAAACTCGCTCAATAGTTGGGGGGGGGGGTGGGGCGTGTCGGAGAAAACAAATTTGATATTACCCTATCAACTCTTATTATCCTAAGATATTTAGCATATTATTGTTGACTTTCGGTTTATTAGTGATACAAAATTAATACTTGAGATCAACATAGCCAGCAAAACAGAAACCTTGGCCTGAAAATCTAATTAATGTTGGGTAAAATATTACAATTCAGTGTGTAATTAATTGTTTCTGTATAGCGACAATTTTGTGTGCGGTTGTTAAATGCTCACATCAATCAAATTTTTTGAGTTCAACATGTTAGTGCCCCAGCCCTTCAAAGTAAGCCATTTTAGGAAAAGTTTCCCACAATGTACAAAGCTTTGCAAACCAGTGTCTGAAGAAAAAAACATGCTTGCATAACATATACTCGGTATTTTGTTTGTGTAGGTTTAATAACTGGATTTTCAGAGCGACGTCTAGAGATCAGTCAATATGAAATATTAAAAATCAATATTTTCGCACATCTTATCAAGTTTTTGCAATGACTACAAGCTTACAAATTAAGTAAATTACTTCTGAATTGAATCAGCTTAAAACTGCGTTTATACGTTTGTTTTTCATTTCTTATAAAATAAAACTATATAAAAGCAGCGGCCTGATTCTAAAATATTATAACGTTATAAAATGAAAGCGAAGTGTCAGAATTGACAGGGATTTGCTGTATTGATCCATTTCGTGAATCTCTGTAGAACTTGGGACAGAAATGAAGATCGTATGATAACAACCATCTCTTAATATGCCTTCTACGTGCTGAGATAAGTAAATGCTCAAAAACTAAATTAACATTTCAACTCTTTTGAAATAATAACTGGTTTGATTTGAAGACACTAAAATAGGTAAATATGACTATCTTTTTTGTATTGTATAATAAAATATAGGCATCATTTAGCACAAAATTAGGACCTTCAAAAATGGCTTTTCGAATGGGGCGATATAACTATCACTCTCATAACTTATGCTTACCCGTTCTCCGGTTCATATTTCTTGGAATAAGTATGTCTGCTGATCAGACGCTAACAATTTCTTGCTAGAATACGAGAATCACTCATTTACAAAATTATGTAGTTCATATATGGAATGTTATACAATTTACTGTGTTTCTTTATCTACTCTATATAATATATTAAAATGCTAACAGGGTCCCGTGCTTATATCACATCCAATGAAATTAGCGTGAGGCTAAATATATAATTAATATCACGTTTACTTAAAGTTGTTTGCGGCGTTGATCAGTCTTTAATGATTCACAAAATCATCTTCCCCTACAACTGATTCACAACAGGCGGTATTAGGAGCAGACATTTCTGAAAGGTCCAATGAAATACGTGGTTGGCGGCTATAATATCTGCTGCTTGCTGTAAGATAAATGATCCAATATTCAGCGCTATGAAACAAATAATGTATAACGCTATAGTGTTATAAATAACTGTCTTGGTATTTGTTAATTATGGATAATGGATCATACATGTATATAATATCGTGCAAATAAGATAATCAAACTTAACTATTTTTAGTTGCTTCAAATCAATCCATGATGTCAAAAGAATGAAATATTAACCTTATTTCTGAACATTCATTCACTAATACCTCAGCATATCATCATTTTGTCCCTAGTTCTGCCAAATGGATCAATGCAGAAAAAAATAATGTCAATTCTGACATTTTGTTTTCATTTTATGAGTATATAGCTTTGTATATTTCAGTGTCTGTAAGCCACTGCATTTATTTAATTTTCTTTTGATGAGAATTGAAAAAAATACAACGTATGCCTATAAACGTAGTTTAATGATGATACAGTTTAGTTTTTATTGGCATGCAGATGGGCTGAATTGATAAGGGCGTGTGTAGGAGTGTAAATGAGTACCTGGTAGAGTGAGAATAAAATAACTTAATATTTGTTTGGCTTGACGTGCGACCCTGTTGGCAGCTCAAATACACGCCTAAATATAAAGGAGTGGAAATGGTGCACATCTTTATGCGTGTTAAAACTATATCCCAGTAACCAGGGTAATAATATCCCGATGCATGGAGACTGATTTCGAAGGTATTATGCGCTATATAAGAATGGACTTTTATTAATATTATTATTATTATTATCATTATTATTATTATTATTATTATTATTATCTTTGTTGTTGTTGTTGTTGTTGTTGTTGTTGTTGTTGTTGTTGTTTTGTACCATTTCACAATAAACGATCTCTGTCTAAACCTCCAGTTATTAAACCTACGAATACAATAGGTTGCAGGCACTTTCTTTCTTAAAACACTGGTTGGCAAAGCAGAGGCGGCGCGAAGAGGGGCAGAAGGGGCAAGCCATCCCGCCTCCACTTTTTTCATAGTCGTGAAATTTATGGAATTTTGTTGTGATTTTGGAAATTCCCCCACCCCAGTAAGATGATTTTTTCCTAGCTGTGAAGGGATAAGAGTTGATAGGGTAATATCAAATTTGTTTTCCCCGACACGCCCACACCCCCCCCCCCCCACCACCCTCCCCAATACTGACCGAGTTTTCGGGACAAATTTGATCAGGAAAAGTGACGAAAAAATTTTTCGGGCATTTTTTTTTCGGGACGATCCCACCCAACCCCTCCCCTCCCCCACTGAGCGAGTATTCCAACGATTTTCAGACAATTTTCGGGAATTTTTTCTTCCAGACAGATTTCGCCCCGGAAGATTTCACCCCGGCGCCTTCCCTGTTGTAGTGTATTGCGGGAAACATTTCCTATAATGGCTTGGTTATAATTGCCGGAGCACTATTAAGATAACCTGCTGAACTTTTCAATTGACTGATAAGGACCGAACACAAATATTGCTGCTATACAGAAAAGGTTATATTATTGTACACTAAAAATATACTATTTTGCCAAACATAATTGTATATTTAGATTATTTTCCTTGATTTAGGCCCCAAAATAGATTTTCTGGCCCAAGTGTCCGTTTTGCTGGTTATGTTGATCTCAAGTATTAATTTTGTAACACTAATGATATCAATAAACTGAAAGGCTGAAAGGTAACAAGAATATGGGCAAAAGGATGTTTTATTATTGATTTTCTCAATTTTTGACCAAAATTGCCTAGTTTTGAGTTAAAAGAACCCCGAATTACTTTTTAATTTTAAAACAGTTGCCAACAGGTTGAGAAACTCTGCCCACAAGTCATCAAATATCGATCAATTACGGTAAGCAAATCTCGGGGAATTGACCTCTTTTTTAAAGAAACTCACAATTTTCTAATTTTCAAGCCAAATAAGGAATCCTGAATACCCTTTATTTGCATTGTTTACAACACTAACTACCATCTGGACTCTTCAGACAATGTACGAAATGTAGATTCATAAAAAAAGGGCACTTTCACATCAAATTGTACAGTTTTGGTATGAAAATAGAAAAATCATGATTTTTGTTCCAAAAATGCGGTTTTTGGTCCAAAAACACCCCTGCCACGAAAAAGGTTGACAACAATCCTCATTTTTGTAAAATCTTATCTCTTATGACATAAATAAACCAAAAAGTAACTAGTATATACTAAATATTTTAAGATATAGGGCAAAAATGTAATTGTTATTAATTTTCTCAATTTTTGACCAAAATTACATTTTATTGTGGTAAAAATACCCCGGATTACGTTTTTGTGTTAAAAACGCTACCAACACGTTTAGAAACTGTACCCACAGTTTTTCAAATATTGATATATACAAAAGCCAAAACATCTGGGGGGTTTTGGTTCCACTTTTTAACGAAAAATCACAATTTTTCTTCATTTTTAGCCAAAAAAATGAACTTTCCCCCCAAAAAACACCCCTTTAGTTACATTGTTTACAATAACAAATACCATCCGGAGTTTTCAGACAATGTAAGAAATATAGATTCATCACAAAAATTGCACTCTCACATCAAATTATACAGTTTTGGCATAAAAATAGAAAAATCATGATTTTTGTCCCAAAAATGTGTTTTTTTGGTCAAAAAACACCCCTGCCACTAACATTTTTGACCACAACCATCATTTTCGTAAATCCCATATAATTATCCTTCGAATAAAACTGGTTGTGCTTTGTTCTACGGTGGGGAGGGGTTCCCGACCCAAATGAGGTCCTGGCCGCTACACTATTTGGACATTTGATAACATTTTGCAAAAATTTCACGTTTCCTGGTTAAATAGGGCAATTTTTTGCCCTATAAGTAAACATAACCTTTGAAAACAAATGACATGAAAAATTTTGTTTCCAAATTTCAATCAAAGCCATATTTTGTGAAAAATGTTGGAAATCATACCCTTTTTTCATGCCACTTTTGAAAGTTTTCCCATCAACTCCTACAAATAGATTTGAGATATTTATCAATTTCAATTGTAGTTTTCTTTCATAACCTACGTCTAAATAGTGCCCAGGCGTGTCCAGTTGAGTAATTTTAGTTTATATTTCATGATTTTTGCCAATTTTCTATTCGCATGTCCCTCAAGCCTGAAAATTTTGTGTTCACTCATTCTTTTAATACTGGGTACAGTGAAAAATAATTATCCTATAAAAACATTTCTTCCTTTGAAAGGGACAGTAGTAATTATACAGTCAACCAGAATGCTATTGCCTGGACACCTGCAAAGTAGATTTAGTTAAGTGCATACGCGACACATTTTTGAATGTCGGCTTCGAACATCTAGTAAAGGCTCTTTGAAAATTGCGACTCCAGTCTCTCATACTTCCTTGGTAGAAATAACCAGCTGCAACATGATGCACCTGGTTACTCCATTGTCAACACAGATTTCTGAACCAGAATGACATTACACTTTGGTACTCTATAGCCGAAAATGGTGAGCGGTAGATTTAGTAGAAGACATACCATCGTTAACAGTGAGGTGCACTGGAGGGGATCGCAGGGAAAGTCCCAAAACAATGTTGAGTGCAGTGCACACGTACGACTTCTGGTCCCCGGCTACGACATTCGAGAAGACCAGGTTCCCGTCTGCATCCTGGTTAACTCGCGCATCATATTCAATATTGGTGGGCTTGTTGGCGGTATCCTCAACCCAGTAAAGGTAGAGTGGTTCTCCGGCGGGTGGACCAAATTGGCTACCACACTGAAGCGTCAGAGGCTGGCCGACATCTGTACTAATTGAAGTAGCCTGTGTATCCTTGAACTCGCCCAGAACTGGAATGCAAGAAATAAATAAATAAATAAATAAATAAATAAATAAATAACTCAAAATCATGAAAACAAGCCTGCCGAGTCCTCTGTTTAAACTGTGTGATGCATGTTCGAAATTTGGCAAATTTTGAGGTGAAATATTGATAGTATCAATCAAACATATATCCAAATTCTACGCGGTAATTCATTGTATAGATTAGCATTAATGATACACATAGGAATGGAATTAGATTACATGGTTGACTATTATATGGGCAAGTTCCACGAAAAACGTTACCTGAGCTGCAACAATTATGAAATTGTAAATAATTCCAAAAAATATATGTGGGCTACAGTGATAAATTTAGTACATACAATAGAACTCATCGAACTCTTTTAATTGAGTGGTACGTTTGAATACATTTGAAGTATATTTTAGACATACTTTTCTTCAAAAAACCCATTTTTCTAGCAAAATTTTCCGTATCTTTTCTGAAAAATGCAAGAAATCTTTGAATCTCATTATTTCACATCAACAGCACTTGTCAAATTAATTTTGTAGTAGTTTATAGTTAAGAAAGGACAAAAATGACATACTATTGTAGCTTTACATTAAGTATCCAACTGCTTTTAAAAAGTATAAATGGTCATAGTGTCGTATGGTGGGACCCCCAAGATACCGCTGGTGGCCGTACATTTTTCAATTCCTTCTTCTTATTGAACTTTGATGCATGCAGAGCTATCCTTTATCCAATTATAATAATTTGGGTCATTCTGCAGCAAAATTACTTCTGCTTTTCGAACTCTATTCAGCAATCTTCGGCAATTACACTGGTTTACGATTTATGCGAAAATTGCCAAAATGTTAACGAGGGTACAAATCTGGTGGTAATGCAGAGGAGGATAGCGGAGGAGGAGCTGTGTTACAATGTCCTATGAGAATTGCAAAACTTCACTAATAGCTCTTTTGTTTTTTCATACTATTTGCAGGCAGAATAAGCTATCTTGGAGTTATGATATGCATCTGACTACTTGCACATGTTTTACGTTCACAATTCTCATAGTAAAATAAAATTAATTGTCTTCTAGGTCATTATTAGCTCTAATTAATGACTGTGTAGCTTGTGCTTGCCATTGTAACTTGTAACAAGTTAATGAAGCATGATAGTAGGGGCAAT
>JZLH01S0118831.1:0-12697 GCA_001188425.1 Eucidaris tribuloides
CCCCAACAATTCATTACCAATCAAAATCAGTATGTCCTCTTATTGCTGTTCAAGATTTATATACATTATAATTAGGTTGCATAGTGGAAAGCAATCGCTTTTAAAGAAAGAAATCATCGATTCCAATAAACATATATTTTAGAAACCACCAAAACTGACGCATTTTTTGAGCGTACCCGGAAGAGACACGGTGGAGACATAGCGCCGATAGCGCGGGCGACCGTCGCCTTGCTTGGATCGTACATACGTCAACTGGAACGACAGTGTCTATCACTCGCATTGGCTGTAGATAAATAAGTCTGCAGCCGTTACTCCCGGGTTCTTATTGGCTATTCGTCGTTCGTATTTTAAGTCCGCTCGTCGCAGTCACACGAACAGTGAAACTTTTGTCGCTAGCTACTTTTTGTCGGCTCGAAACAGCCAGTGTCCATGCTTCGGTTAGGATCGTAAGTTTTTTGGTTGTGTGTAACATTGTTTTGGCGGTCGCGGCCTGCCTATGGAGTGTGAGGGGCCAGTAGGCTACTCAGTACATAGGGGGAGTGACAATGTTTTTATAGGGGGAGCTGATAATGTTGTTGTGCTGTAGCCTGTAGCTGTGTGTGTGTGCTGTGTGGCTGTGTTAAAGTTGTGTGCATCACCTGTCCGAATAGTAGGGCCCTACTTATGCTGGATGGAAGGGGTCTTTGGAACAGATCAACAAAAAACATTCAGGTGGTGTGGTGGGCGGGGGAAGGGGCAATGACGGTAAAGTCACGGGTTTGGTGCAAGCAGGGGTGGTCAAGTGGGGGAAGGGGTGGTTCCGCCATTTGTGGGTGGGGAAGGGGGTGGGGAAGGGATCTGCTTAGGGCGCTAGCACGGACAGGTACAATCAGGGGCGGTGCACAGGGGTGGGTGGGGAAGGGGTTTGCGGCTTAGGGGTGCTGGGAGTGTGCTTGGCAATGCTCCCCCCCGTTTGTGGTGGGGAAAGGGGGGTGGAAGGGGTTGTCTTAGGTGGTTGCCCTTCCGTCCCTCGATGAGCCTTAATTCGGAAACGATCCACAAAAACTTCAGGTAGTTGTGTGAGCGCGGGAAGGGGGAGATGCTTAGGACTACTTATGCTGGATGTAAGTGGGCTTTTGGGAACAGATCCACAAAAACATTCAGGTGGTTTTGTCGGTGGGCGGGAAGGGGATGCTAGAAGGAACAGGTAAAGTCGGGGGGTGGGTGGCAACAGGGCATGGTGGGCGGAGTTGGTGGTTGCCCCCCAATTGTGGTGGGCGAAGGGGGTCGGGGAAGGGGTTGCTTAGGACTGCTAGCAAGGATCCGTTAAGTCAAGGGGTGTGCAACAGGGGCTGGGTTGGGGAAGGCGTTGTTAGGGACGTGCTGCAAGGACAGGTAAAGTCAGGCGGCGCAACAGGCGTGGCCTGGGGAGAGGGGTGGTTGCATCTCCCCATTTGTGGGTGGGGAAGGGTTGCTTAGGGCGTTGCCTCCCTCCCTCGCATGAGGCTTAATCGGAATCACATCCACAAAAACATTCAGGTAGTTTGTGGTGGCGGGGGAGGGGATGCTTGGGAACTGCTAGCAAGAACAGTAAAGTCCAGGGGCGGTGCACCAGGGGTCAGGGACTGCTTACGGTGTGGTTGCTCACCCCCCCCCCCCCCCCCCGCTGCTATTCTATAGCTGTAATCTATGGATCATGTTTCATCTGAAATTTTGGCCTTGGTGGCGCACCCTGTGTAAGAGTGTCATTAGTGCATTTTTGTCAAAGAAGGCAAGGGGGGTTTGAAATGTCAAATCGTAACTATCGAAAACATGTTAAATGTTGGATCTTTTACTTTAGCAGACGGCAAAATGCTAGTCGTGCATAGCAACTTTCGGCGGGATGACGTGACGCGCGGAAAATTTTGGACCTGATTCGAGAAGAAAAAAAATCTCATTCGGCACTACTCCCCCACCCCCCCCTTCGCGCTAGCGAGTTTTCGGGACTGAGTGTGTCCGAAAAGAAAGGTATTGTGTGTAATTATTGTATGTGCCCCCAAAAAATATATATATAGTAAAATTGGTGCACCTACAAAATTTCACAAGGGCGCCCTAGTACCCCCCCGCTGAAAAATCTAGGCTAGCCATGGTTGTAAAGGGGGTCTAAGATTAACATTGAATGTTTAGTTTAGTATACTAAAGCAGGAGAGAGTGGATGCGAAAGATAGATCGAGGTGTTGACGATAGAAATCTCTTATTCGATCTTTCCTTTTAACATGTTGACATTGTCGTCAGCTGAGGGGGCTAGGGGATACTACAGGGACGACTATTATAAGTATCATAAGGTCGGCAGGAAAACTACTTGTACATGACTTTCATAATCGTGTTGAGGAAATCCTCTACAATTGTCAGTCGAATGTACCGGTATACTCGAGATAGCTACAGGGAAAATGACAAATAAACTGAATAGATGATTTGAAATACATGATTTAAAAATGATTTATATTCATAGATATTGATTTAAAGACATGCACGTTTGCGGTGGGATAAGAGAGGGGGATAGGAGAGGGAATAAAAGGGAATAAGAGCTATGGTGGATAAGAGAGGATATGAGGGGAATTAAGCGGATAGTAGGGGAGAATTAAATGGGGATTTGGGGAGGAATAAGGGGCAATTAGGGCAAAATAAAGGGGGAATAAGAGGAAAAAAATCAGGGGAAATCGAAGAGGAAAAAATCAAAAGGGAATATGAAGGAAGAATAAGGAGGAATCACGAGAGGGATACAACGGATAAGGCGTGGAGGGGTGGCGGATTTGGCGACTATATTGGAGATTGGGAGGATAGGGATCCCCAAAAAAAAAAAATGAGTGAACGGGTGCGTGGGTGCACTTATGCTGATATGCGGGCGATGATTATGCAGATATTAAAAATGTATTGTGCTATAAATGATTTACAATCATTTATTAATAATAACTCATAGATTTGTTATGTTTTCTTACCTTGTTCGTGTGCATAATAGTTGCAATATTAAATGTGTGTTAGTGGTCATAAATGATGGATTGACTTCATATCTTCTTATATACTTAACCTTTTCTCATTTATTGGGTAATTTAGTTGAATTATTTAAAAGATATTGATTATTTTTCTTAAAATGATTTCAAATAAATGGTAAGGAAACATCGATGTTTTTTCGTTTTTGTATTAAAGACAAACCACCAGAGTCTGAATAAATATATAACAGCTAGGGTCATACTGTATACATAAATTTACTATTTTTCAGCAGTGATAAAAATTAATATTGAAAAAAATGGTTTTGCTCTCTTGGTGTTTAGGTTCCCATTATCCAGCTTGAGTAGTCTTGTGGGGCAAGAAGGTAATCTGCGAGAGGAAGGGTATGATAAGAAACTTATTTGTCAGCCACAGGATTGTGGTAAGTTTGAGTCCAGCCGGGTTACAGTGTAGGGGCGAACTGGGGGGGGGGGGGGAACAAATGGGGCAACCGTCCCAAAATATGTCAAAATTGAAAATTCATGGGTTTTCGCAGTGTAGAATTCATGAAATAGGGTGTGTTAGACATTCGACCCCCCACCCCCGCCCCCCGATGGTTTTTGGCCACCTAAGATTCTACCCTGCCGCTGCCCCTGCACAGGTCTAGCATGGCCACCTTTGCCCCCTCCCCGCATTGATCACGGAGTAAAGAGAAAGAAAAAATAGTGCAAGGTTGGTGAACAGATCAAAAAGAGCCACGCTCACATCATGTTAGCATAAAATGATACCAGATGTCTCTAAATCAACATTCCTATAATATTTTTCTCTTGTTATTTAAAGGTAAATGACATGATTGAGGGTAGTCCTCAACTTGGGCTGAAACTATTCTAGAATCAAGTAAACTACACAAGGATTCTGCAGTGAAAATCTTGTAGTCAAACGTTGACTCATTCTAAAATAACTAATGTCAATATCCCTCATGGCAGGCAAACCTGTTGTGTAGCTCTGTATGGCTGCTATTTTTATTGGGGCACAAGAGAATTACAATACTATTATGTTCATGCTTGATTCTCCTTAAGTAAACATATTAGAGACAAATCCTCCCAGCTGGGATATCTACTCCAGTTGGTATATTGTTGGCAGGGTTGGCCGGTAAATACCGGGTGGTAAATACCGGTATTTACTGGTAAATACCGCCGTGCTTTTTTTGACAAAAACAGGAAATACTGGGAAATACTATAAAAAAAAGTTATTTCTTGAAGGATAATAACTCATAAATGTAGAGATTTTTGTTCAGTAAGTGTGATTCAAAACAAAATACAACAAAAAACTAACTTAACTGATGGTGGGGAGCTAGGAACTCATTCTGATTGGTTGGACAAATTTTCTACACAGCCAAATCAATATTCAAAGTAGGAACATTTTAAAATCACCTGCTTTTATTTTAGAAATTGTTTACTATCATTTCAGGCTGCATATATCAGAATTGTTCCATAAGTCCAGAACACTGAAAACAACATACCCCATAGACAGATATTGATTTTGTCCCTGTATATTATTCAGCAAGATGAGGGCCGCACCCCACAAAAAAGCTACATGTAACACCTGAATAATGCACAGTAGTTCTGTACAGTATGTAAAATAAAACTGAATTAAATTATCAAAAATGAAAAGTTTTTAACAGTCTTTTCATTTGAAATTTATCAGTTCAAGGTGGATTTGTGTAAGAAGAGCCCAAATGAAGGGCATTAATGTCCTTTTTAGTTGACCTTGTACAACTTCAAGAGTACACTGCTAGGTATTGCCCACGTATTTCCCAGTATTTCCCGCCTGGGTGGGAAATACAGGTATTTCCCGGGAAATTGCCAACCCTGATAGTTGGTAATATATTTATTTCAACTCATTTGGTTGTTGAGGCATTTTCAAGTGTTCCCAGTCATGTCACTAACCTTTAAAATTCAAGCAAAACTTATGTTTTGCCCAACCCCAAATCCCCTGTTGAAAAATCTTAGCTATACCACTGCATTGGGGCTTACACCCTCAGGGGTTTACATTCTCAGGTGGATATCTTACATGTACTTGAACAAAAATACACCAAAAAGGTTGGTTTAGCCCTATGATTGGATTGAGAAAAGAGACTGATTTTCAGGGACAAAATATGTCCGTTCACCATGTGGTGTCTTACTCGGGTTGACACACGTAACCAAGAGGCCTAGAAAAGAGCTATCAAAAAGGGTCCAACCCCACAAAGTGGGGAAAATGGACTTTAAATGATGATGAAGATGAAGATGATGATGATGGTGATGATGATAGTGGTGATGATGATGATGATGATGATGATGATGATGATGATGATGATGATGATGATGAGTGGTGGTGGTGGTGGTGGTGGTGATGATGATGATGATGATGATGATGATGATGATGATGATGATGATGATGATGATGATGATGATGATGATGATGATGATGATGATGATGATGATGATGATGATGATGATGATGATGATGATGAGGATGATGATGATGATGATGTTTAGGTTAAGGGAATATACTGGGAGGTAATGAGAGAGCAGTCTTAGGACTTAATTATATATCTGCAAGCAAGCACTTTGATCTTTCTTTTTCACCTTGATATTGTAGCATTCGCATGTATTTATCTACATACATGTACACTATGGTTCAATTCTTTTGATGGGTTGTTCCCCGTTAAGCCCCCAAGCACCCCTTATCTTTGCCCACACCAAATGGTAATCTGTAGATTAAATTGAAGAGATGTTTTGATTATTTTCTGAATTTCTGCACAGGACAGTTATCACTGGGTTTGTCGGCTCTATTCTCCTAGAGAACTACAGATGGCATAGTGTGTTCTACCTGTTTGGCACTTTAAGCCTTCTATGGACCGTCGGCATGTATTTCTTCTCTTCATGGTCAAGACAACAAGACAATCTTAAAGTGGCATCCCGTTGCAAGGAGGATGCAGTACCATTGATGGAATCTGGAACAAAAACAGCAGCTGATAGAAAGATCAAACCTTTTTCATGCAGAACACTCATGACAAAAGTTCCATTTTGGTAAGGCAGGTGATTTTGATTATTTGAATTTGTTCCTTTCAGTGTATATTGTATACGCTGAATAATTCACTGTGGTTTTATTTTTGTGAATTTTACAACTTAATGAACATGAAAATTTTCACTTCCTGACATCCTTGTACAAATTGAAGGCAAATTCAATAAAATTGTGAAAATATACTCTTGCGAATTCCTTGTCTTGAAACAAAATAATGAAAATATATGTATGCAAAATATATGGCGTACACAGTACTACAACCACTTTACTACTTCTGCTACTTCACTTCTGCTACTTCTGCTACTACTGCTACTACTACCAAATCTACCACCACTACTACTACTACTACTACTACTACTACTACTAACTACTACTACTACTACTACTACTACTACTACTTCTACTACTTCTACTTCTGCTACTACTACTACTAGTAGTACTATTACTACAGTTCTACTACCCCTACTTTTACTACTGCCGATGCTGCCCCGTAATCTGCTACTATAGCTGCTACTACTACTACAATTACTACTACTAACTACTACTGTTACTACTACTACTACTACTACTACTACTACTACTACTGCTGCTGCTACTGCTCTTACTACTTCTACTACTACAAGTACTATTTCTATTTAAACTACAACTACCAGACTAGCATTACTCTAACTGCTGCTACTTCTACACCTGTACCTCCACTTCTGCTACTATTTGTACAGTAGCGATGATAATTACAAAACTGACGATAGCAGTTGATAACAATGACATATACATCTATAAATACTATAGATACTACCATAATATTAAGCAATTATTGGACTTGTCATGTTGTAAATTTGTCACAGAACTTACAGATAGAACGACAGAAAACAAAAATTTTATTAAACATAAGTAAACAAATCCCTTTCCCCTTATGTTCTCCTTTTATATTGCATTGGTTAGTAATTTGATATGTCATTGCCATTGTAGGAGATTAAACCCAGTGTAAATGAGATTGGTATTAACAAATTTGGTAACAAACACATTTTAGTGAAGCATACACTGTATGATTGCACTTGCAAGGATGCTACACTGATGTTGGTTCAAAATATGTTGCATTAAAATTTCAGCAAATCTTCTACTCTTTATTTTGGAAAAACAAGATCATCAATGCAACTGGGAAAACTTCCCCAAAATTTAAATATTAAAGAGTCATCTTATTGAAATCTACATTATTATTTTGTTTGTTAGTATGTTCTGTTTCTCTTATTTTGTTTGTTATATGATGCACCACGCCAAACCCCGGGGTACCGTTGTACCCCGGGGTACCCCGTTGTGCAGCGCCCTCTTGTGTAAAAAAATGTATTTTCTTCAGTTATGATCGATGAAATCAGTGGTGATGATGCAGAGGCTGTGCAAGTGCACAACAAAAAGGCATAAACTTACGAAAAATAGGGTAAAAATGAAGTTAAATATGTTATTTTCACCCTTATTTTATAACTTTTACATAATTTTGTAACCCAGGGTACAGTGCTGAAAAATAAATAAATAATTCAACAAAATGGCGGATTTCTAGTTGGTACCCCGGGGTATGGCGTGGTGCATCATATTCTGTTTTCATATTTTGTTTGCTCTCATGATCCATTTTTCACAGGGCCATGCTTATAGCCTTCCAGTGTGTTGATTTTGTATTTTTTATTGCATCGTCATGGCTACCAACATATTTTACTGAGAAATTCCCAGAAGGAAAAGTAAGTTACTAAAAAAATATATATTCCCAATCAATAAATAGTAGTAATAGTAATAATTGACAATAATGATATTGATGATAATGATAATATTAGTGGTGATGATGATGACGATGATGATGATGATGAAGATAAAGATGATGATGATGATGATGATGATGATGATGATGATGTTGATAATGGTGATGATGATATTGCTAATGATAATGATAGTAGTAGCTATTAAGATAATAATGATAATTTTGGTAGTGTTGATATTGTACTACTATGTGCATATTCAGGCGAATTCTAGTGTGTCTATTCTTTTATACCATGTCACCTTAACTTTAGGTTTATTTTGTGACAGAATAAACTGCATTGTTGTGTTTTGCCTGATAGTTTTGGTAAATGGTAAAAAAATATATCCTTTGCAATTATATTTTTTAGATTATATGATCTAACAATTCCCTGGAAATTGCTCGTTCTGAAACTGTCCCATTTTTGAAAAATTATTCAAAATGTAAAATGTTGGGGGGGGGGGACCCAACATTTCCCATAGGTTATGTACATACTGCTAATTTAAACATCACAATTTGTCACTGTATGGAATTTTCAGTGGGTTTGATGTTGTTTTATGATGTCTAGGGTAACAGTAGAATACTTTGTGAATGGTTGACCAAATGGTTGTCTGATCGACCAACGCTAAACTTGGACTTTAAGCAACATCTAAAGATATTACTTCTACTACTACTACTACTACTACTACTACTACTAATATTACTACTACTACTACTACTACTACTACTACTACTACTACTACTACTAGTAATAATACTGCTACTGCTACTACTACTACTACTACTACTACTACTATTGCTACTACTACTACTACTACTACTACTACTACTACTACTACTACTAATACTGCTACTGCTACTGCTACTACTACTACTACTACTACTACTATTGCTACCACTACTACTACTACTATTACTACTACTACTACTACTACTACTACTACTACTACTACTACTACTACTACTACTACTACTACTATTACTGATGATGATGATGTTTCATCTCTCTTTTTTGACAGGGCTGGATTTTCAATGTTCTGCCATGGTTATTAGCCAGTGTATCTTCCATTTTATCAGGCTGGCTAGGGGACTGGTTGATAGAAAAACATTTTTCTGTTGGATTTTCAAGAAAAGTGGTTGTGGTATGTATGAATTGTCTTTCGTGCTGTGTCATTTCATTTATTTCTAAATTCTAGTTAAAGGGCAGTGACATGATTGGGAGAAATTAAAAAGTGCCTTAAGAACCAAACTGGTTAAGCTGTACCAAAGATACACCAGCTGGAGTAGATCTCCTGGCTGGAAGGATTTGTCTTGTGTTTGTTCACGTAAGGAGAATCAAACAGGAACATATTAGCAGTTTAATTCTCTTGAGGCCTGAGAAAGTGAAATCCCATAGAAGACTATGCAACAGATTTGTCTGTCACAAGGTATACTGATGGGATTATCTACAAATTAGTCAACTATTGACTCCAAAATGTTCCCAGTAGAATTCTTGCAAAGTTTACTTGATTCTAGAATGGTTTTACCTAAGTTGAGGACTACCTCCAGTCATGTCATTTACCTTAACCTACCATAAGAACAATCATTTTTGATAATCAGTCCGTTACAATATTTTTGGTAAAGAATTAACAAGCATGGAGAGAAGTTGAAAATGTAGAGTTCTAGCATTTAATAGTAACATTGTGGAGCTTCAATTTAAACAATTGTCAAACTTTGATATCTGAGCTACATAGTGTTCAAATGGACAAATAAACATTTGAAACTTATCTGAGAAGAAAGGATTTTGGCTGCTAGCACTCGGTAAAGAAGGAAGAATTTGTACGTCGAATGCAGGCACTCGAATACATGTATGTATGTCGAGTACGGCCCCACAAAAATATGGTATTACGCGTAAGTGGACCGTGTGCGATGGCAACTGGCCGAAATGCTTGATTAGAATACTTGAGAAATTCAGAACATTAAAGCAGCTGAACTGTATAAATCCTCAAAGTGAAGCAACAGTGAATGCTCTATTTATTCAATGGGCTGATACAACCGATTTCTGATATTATGCTGTATTCAAAATTAAAGTGATGACGAAACAGCAGAAACAAGTGCAGTGCCAAGTTTGACTTTGATAAAAATTTGGTGAAAAAGAGCATAATGATGATCTCTGAATATGTTCATCAGAGAAAAACAGAAGGAAGTGGATATCTGTGATAGTTTTCATTTACACACATAGTTTAAGCAAACACTGCAACCCGCCCGGGTCCAACCAAGTCAGCTAGATCTAAAGAATATTCAAATATCAAAGAACTGCATGAAGGCCATGACTGCGAACAGGCGTAACAGATCTCAGCAAAACCGAGAGTTACGAACAAGCGCCCATCGAGTCACACCACCTTCCAGAGCTTCAACCAGAGGAAAAGTAATTTATGGCACTGCGAGTTAAAATGCAACCCAGTACGAAAATCATGGCGAGAGGAAAAACATCTCAACCTACTGCTTCAAATGCAAGAGGGACACTCTAACATAATGATGGTGCTTTCGTCCACAAGCCCCTTGAGTGTGAACATCTTAAGTCCAAGACAAACGGAGATTGTGAAATGCAAACCCTACCAGATTTTTCCCCGGCAATACGTTATGTATGATGTGATAAACTCCTTGAAAGAGATGGGCGAAACGCAGCAGCACTCTCCACAGATTTTCAAAGGAGACATTATTATCAAATGGGTCAGTGGAAGAACCTCTTAATAACCGCCTTTCACACCGGGTGAAACATCGCGGCGAACTTTCTCCCGGTGACGTCTCCGTGAACTTTTGGTCTGAAAGGCGTCACGTGTAAGTCCGCGGAGAAAGTCACGGTGAAGATTAAACAAAAAAGTTACCCTCAGACAATTGGATGGTAAGTCTCCGTGACCTCACGTGAAACTGTTGGTGTGAAACGCCGTCTCGCGAGATGTCAAACGGTGAATCCACTTAGTCGTATGCGCGTATCACACTAAATTAGCCCTTTGGTTGTTCGCAGCTGCTCAGTACCCGGCAGTGGACGGAGAAGACTGCGGGAAATTCCGTGTGGTTGATTGAATTGAAGTGTCTTGATTTTCGTTGTAGGCCCTATAAATCTTTACTAAAATGTCAGAGTATATGAGACTACATATTATTAGCCTGAACATAGTTGCTTATTATAGTAATATAATAAGATTTAGAAACCATTCCATCCCGTACCCCTAACAGTCGCCATTGAACTCGATCGTGTTGAGTATATCAAGTTCGCTGAATGGCATATCTCCTGTAAAGACACATTCCCATCATGAAAACTAATTCCAAGCTCGATCTCCGTTTTCCGAAATAAATCATTTTTTAATCGCAAAATCAAGCAAACCGTAGTTGAGATGGCCTTTGCAGAATATTATGTCGATATGATCGGGTAGACAAAGATTCGTAATGAAGGGCAACATGAAATTGTACGCGCTCATTTTTTTCACAACGTGAAAGTCCAGCGGAGAAATTCACCGTGACTTCAAATCGTGAAGGTCGGTCTGAAAGGTTGAATATGACGTTAAAAAAAAGTAAAGCAAAGATTGGGACGGCGGCACTTTGAAACATTTAATAGGAATTGAACAACGGGTAAAATAAAAGAGGTCAAAGTACCATATGGACTAAAAAGAATAATGGATACAAAAAAGAAATTTGATCAAAGTACTTTTGGAACTTGAATTGGACATTTAGAAGACTCTATAGTGTGACAACTACATATGGTTAAAAAATGGAAAATATTATTCTGGGACTACTGACTGCAAATAATGAAATCCATTGAAGATGCTACCGTAGTGATCCTAGAAAGGAGGATTGTTGTATAATAATGCAATTGATCATAAAAAGAATTATAGTAAAACGATTAATGAACAGGAAGCTAATAAAGACAGCACACTTGGCATACCCTAAACGGAGAAGTTTGCTGTGTTCCTTACAATTTTATGCCCGGCCCTTTTGGTTCGCCCTCCCCCGCCCCCAAAAAAAAAAAAATTCTACAAAAGTGACCCAAGGGAACGGTAGAATGTCAGGAAATTAATAAGTGGCATTCCCCTTTGCTATCTTCTTACACCTGCTCTACTAAAGCGCCAGTGTCACACACACCTGCAGGTTGGCCCGATATTAGGCCTATGCATAATAGCAATCTTACTGTGTTATGAAGAACTATGTTCACTCTCTGGGTGTGCCTACTGTTTATAATTGTGCGGGCACAGCTATAGCAAGACGGTACAGTGGTATACTATTAGGCGAGTTAATTTACCACTGTTTTACGCCACTTAGGGTATCAAATTAGAGTGGATTTTCTATGTTCACTGCCCGTACACGCCTCTTAGGGTATCAGAAATATGGTGATTTACACCTGTTTACGCCAACTTAGGGTACTTTATTCATGTGTTACGCCACTTAGGTTGCGTATTTGGTTATTACGTTACGCCATTTATGGGTCGCATTTCCTGAGGTTGTCGGACACGGATGGATAACAGGCCGTGTGGAGAGCGATCCACGCCCGGCCCCCCCCCCAATATCCAATTGCAGCAAAAGTAGGTGATATTTTTAAAGCCAGCTGGCTAACATTTCGGCCACAGTTAAAAAAAAAAATGTGAGCTTATCATAATCCCCATGTGTCTTTGATAAGGTCTAAGAAATGAAGCCTGAAAAAAATTTTATTTAAAAATAATGAATTTAGTCATTAAAAAGTGAAAATCTAAGCAAGCATTCAAATTTGACCGATTCACCGGCCGCATTTCCTCACATAGACTTACTGTGTCAGATCTTGGCTATTTTATCATCCACCGGAGTAATAAAAATTGTTGTATATTCAATGCATACCTTGCCAATTGGCAGCAATAACACTTTCCAAAACTTTTGTATTTCCTAGAAGTG
>JZLH01S0118873.1:0-17015 GCA_001188425.1 Eucidaris tribuloides
AACCTAAAACATTTTACATGCTATCACAGAATTTCTCTATCAGTTAGAAAATACAGGAAATGAAAAGCATAAACATTGATTTTCTTTATTGAGTAAATAAGGAAAAGCAAGTTTAACATTAAGGTTATTACACCTGGTCTCGTCTTGATGACAAATGTGTACCATGATTACCAAGCATGGTTTATTTTTAGTCTCAAGAAGTCAAGATCCTCATGGAACCTTAAATTCTGACATTTGAAAACTCGCTGTTTGACGTCAAAATTGAATTGTACATTCCAGTCATGATGGGTAATTTGCAATGACCAAAGAGAATTGTTTCTGGCATCAAAATGAGAGGCATTCCACAAAATATAGATCAAACTCATGAGAACATCTCAGTTTCGCGACCATGATACTTCTTCCGCATCTGGTTCATGGAGAGTAGATGAGACCCTGTAGGATGATACAACAGCGCCATGCATAACATCTGCTCCATCAAGACATCACGGTTGGTAAGTTTTAATTTTTGATGGATGTCTTACCTGATACGTCTGTAGCTATGTACATTTGCCCTGTCCCGTTAAACGGTAAAATCATTGAAAATTAAATGAAAATCATATCTATCAAAAGTAAGAATATTTTAAAAATATCAGATAAAAAAACTCTTATTTTTTATTCTAATTGGTTATCCTGAAAACAATTTAGAACAGGTTATTGAATAAAAAATATTCCAAATTTATTACATTACAAAAGATGTGGTAATGGTAAGCATTAAAATAGTATTCCAAAACTTAATCGGGTATAAAATGCAATATACAGCACTCCATCCAAAAAATTATAGGCTATATAGAATTGCACGAAAGAGGCATCAATTAAAAGGATGAAAATATGGGTCCAACTATTTACCTTTCTGATATGAAAATGCCACAGGTTGGTTGCATCAGTTTAATTTGGACATTACTTAATATCAAACTCGTTCATTCTTTACAATATCAAGGCACAAAAACGGTAAAATGAAAATAACTTACACAGATTGCAACATGTGGGACTGTTGCTTAGCATAAACAAACCACCAAGCTTAGTGTGTCATGAATGATCGTATTCGTAGAAGACACTGACAAAAATTAGTAATACCGGTAGCATCTACTTACACACTGCCTAAAAATATTGTCGATGAAATTATGGCGATGTATAAATTTCCTGAAAAAAAATGTAAACAACAGTCAACATTATTATTGTAAATGTAATATCTATGCATGCATAAAGCATTATCCCCGACAGTCCGTGTTATAATTGTCCGGGAATATGCGGACAACTTCAGCCATCAGCATGCGATGTCCTGAGATTCCAGGACATTCTTGGTAATCTAGGAATGTCCCTCAGCATTGGGACTCCCTCAAAATTTTGCGCCGACGATGTCGCGCTGTCCCCGTTTATCAGGACAGTTACTATATTCACAGACATTCCTGGTTTACGAGCGTGCGCCCCTACTGCTTACCGCATGTCGCAGCTGCAGCATGGCCATAGGCATAGCTTGGACGTGACGCCCGGGCTGCGGCGGGGCAGTGGTGGCCAACCCAACCCTACCTTGTTTTTGGAGCGCGTGGCCGATCTACGAGTACGACTACGGAAAAAGGGTGGCGGACAACTGTCTGACTGTACAATTTAAAGTGATTGGCTAACATTGTGGAGCTTCAATTCAAAAAATTGTCAAACTTTGATATCTGAGCTGAGCTACCAGGCTACATAGTAACGTTAGTGTTCAAATGGACAAATATAGACTAAACACCCTAGAAAGGATACAAAAGTTTGGAAAGTTACACTGCCAATGCCAATGGCAAGTTATACATGAATTCGCCATAACCAACGCTGACGCGATTCGCGTCAGCGTGGGAACTATACCCATTGGTTCTCATGGGGTCCGAGGTGCAACTGTGTGCGGCGCTTCTTATTACAACGATAACATCATTTAAACTGTCCACCCACAGACACTTCAATGTCTATATAGTTACAGCGCATTACTAAAACTTAGAAAAAATTGTAGAACTCGCCCAAATCCGAGATTTTCTTGAGACTTCCTTCGTCATGGCAATGCACGGCGAAGTTGATTTGTGTGTAAACTATGTATGAGAGTCGCTCGCAGTGATTCTTGGTAATGTAACGGGATCACGGATCCCGATTACATTACCAAGAATCACTGCGAGCGACTCTCATAGTTTACACACAAATCAACTTCGCCGTGCTTGCCGTGACGAAGGAAGTCTCAAGAAATCTCGGATTTGGGTGAATTTCTACTAATTTTTTCTAAGTTTAAGTAATGCGCTGCAACTATATAGACATTGAGTGTCTGTGGGTGGACAGTTTAAATAATGTTATCGTTGTAATAAGAAGCGCCGCACACAGTTGCACCTCACACAGTTGCACCTCGGACCCCATGAGAAGGCAATGGGTACAGATGCATCCCGCTGCCTACGGCAGCGGGATTCTTGTATTGATACATGAATAAACAATAAAACTCGGGGCGAGTTTTATTAACCTAGGTGTACACGCAGTAAGTCTATGGGACGAAATGGGCAAGTGAATCTGGTCACCTTACGATTTTCACTTTTTAAAGCACTAAATAATCATTTTGAAATAACAATTTTTTCAGGGCTTCATTTTTAGACCTCATCAAAGACACTGGTAGCATGGGGAATCATGCGGCTCAGATTTTTTTAACTGTGGTAAATGTTAGCCAATACCTTTAAAGGCCAAAAGGCTTACCTTCAGAATGCAACGCAAATCATAGACTCCTGCGGTTTATTCCGTCAACGCACATATTGTAATGCATGCATATGGTTAGCACTCGCAGAAAATTTGCGTTGCATTCTAAAGTTACTCCGGCCAAAAAGTGCATTTCTGAATTAGAAATAATTTAATTAAGGTAATGAATTATAAAATCCACATGATTTCTTCAGTTCCTTCAAAAGTTCAAAGAAGCGACAATGCATGGACCAGTACGGGCGCACGTCCAGTATCGGAGATTATTTCCAATGTTGGAGATTATCTCCGATATCGGAGACTATTAAAGGTAAATGACATGATTGGGGGTAGTCCTCAACTTGGGCTGAAACTACTCTAGAATCAAGTAAACTATGCAAGCATTCTCCTGTGAAAATCTTGTAGTGAAACGTTGACTCATTCTAAAATAAACAATGTCAATATCACTCGTAGCACCTGCTGTGTGGCTCTCTATGGAGCTTATTTTTATCGTCCCCGGATAAAATTAAGATACTTCTATGTTTATGCTTGATTCTCCTTAAGTAAACAAATTACAGACAAATCCTCCTTGGTGGGAGATCCACTCCTGCTAGTGTATAGTTGGTATATCTTTCAACTCATTTGGTTCTTGAGGCATTTTCAAGTGTTCCCAATCATGTCACTAACCTTTAAAGGTAAATGACATGATTCGGGGTAGTCCTCAACTCGGGCTGAAACAACTCCAGAATCAAGTAAACTATGCAAGGATTATCCTGTGAAAATCTTGTAGTCAAACATTGGCTCATTCTAAAATAATTAATGTCTATTGTCCCTCGTGGCAGGCAAACCTGCTGTGTGGCTCTCTAAGTATGTGTCTTATTTTTATCGTCCCCGGATAAAAATAAAATACAAGTATGTTCATGCTTGATTCTCCTTAAGTAAACAAATTACAGACAAATCCTTCCAGCTGGGAGATCCACTCCAGCTAGTGTATAGTTGGTATACATTTCAACTCATTTGGTTCTTGAGCCTAGGCATTTTCAAGTGTTCCCAATCATGTCACTAACCTTTAATGGGGTCATCAAAACTTGGCACAAAGAAAATCTCCGATATCGGAGATTTTTTTTTCCAAGGCCAATTCCACTGAGGTCATGGTGGTGTAAACAATTAGATCTGGATTTGCATAGAGTCTAATACAAATTTCTTAATAATCTATAAGAATAGTAATATTGATAATGACAACATTCATAAACTATGCTGGTAATCGATACCATCAGCAACTTTGCTATCAATAATTTCTGCAAAATATAAACAATCGATCATAACTTGGTAAGAAGACAGTGAATTTTCAAAGTAGACGGTTATGTGGGGTAAAATTAGTGCCCAAAGTTTTCCGCTTTGCGGATTTTCTGCTAAAATCGCGGAAACGGGGGTAGAAAGCGGAAAACGCAGTTTAAAAAAAATGTAAAAATCATGAACAAAAATCAAATAGTGAATTTGGCAAGAAATTTTTAGTACTTTTAATATAAGTATACTCTTATTGGTTTCAAATGCGTCATGATTTATCATTATTACCCGTACAAAATCCAGTCTAGGAATTTCTCAGGCTCAGTGCGCGAAACAGTAGGCGATCATTTTTCACTGTTTCCATGCATTTGAAATAAGAAAAAAGTCTTTTCTGAGTTTTCAATGAATTTCAAAATGGTGAAATTTAGAAAGCAGAAGAAAGCAGAATTTGAGGTTTGTAAAGCAGAAGAAAGCAGAATTTCACATTTAGAAAGCAGAAAACTTTGGGCACTAGGTAAAATCCCTTGAGGATTCTGAATATCACATTCCTAAGTTGCGATAACATGATCCCTGCTGCGCCAAGGTAAATAAACCAAAAAAGTCTCCAATGTTGGAGACTATCTCTGAAATTGGAGAGCAGAAAAAGTCTCCCATATCGGAGAGTCTCTCCGAAATTGGAGAGAATCTCCGATATTGGACGTGCGCCCGTACTGATGGACGAGTGCGTGTGTGATTTCTGCTGTGCCCTGGTGTCGTGTATTGTGAAGTCTGAAGAAGGATGGTCTGGCCGTCTGGCTATAATTGCCTAGACCGAAGGCTTCGACCTCTGTATCACGTCCGTGGTCGTTTTCAGTAGTTATCAGACGATCTTGACTGGTATTTTACATGTATCTAAGGTATACCCGCTATACAGAGGCCAAAAGCTATGGCGTTTCGTGTACACTGGACTTTCTACCTCAAAGTCGACGCGAAGTGTCAACTCCCGAACGGACGGAAAATGTCCGATTTTACACCATTCCTAACACGAGAGTGAAAAATCACTCCTACTACCCACCTCGGTCATGCCAATTCTGATTCCATCCTTATTTCGTTGTCAAAATAGAACTTAAAAACTGCGAAAAACTCGCCGAAAAGTGTTCTGCGGGTCTCGTACGCGATTTGTTCGCTGATGCCAAAGCTAATACGTAGCTATACGTAACTATATTGTCTTCTGTGAGAATCTGCATATTTATATCTGCAAATTTATATCGTTATTTTATTGTACCATAAAGACATAGAACCATCCGTTCTTTATAAATAAAGCAAAAAATACCATTATTTACCATTATTTTGGTATAAGAGATAACTCCTGTGACTTTTGAAAAGTGACATTTTTGCCTTTAATGCATGCTTACTCATGCATGGCTTGACGGATCAATCCCATTTTCACACAGAAGTTAGTCAGTGAGAGTTGAAATATTTCTGCCAAATTATTTTGCCAAAACTTATTTCGTTAAAAAGTTATGGTAGTTTGAAAAATGGGGTAGTTACATTTTTTGTTGTGTGCATACGCGTACGCAGGGGGGGTGTTTGGGGTGTTCAAACACCCCCTTTAGCTGAAGGGGGTGTTAAACACCCCCAAACACCCCCCTTTTCACCCGAAATCACCCCCCTTTTTCGTAGAAAGAGGGGTGTTTTGAAATGAGTAATAATTGATTTTCAGGGGATTTTGGAAAAATAATTTCCATGACACCCCCCCCCCCCCCCCCCCACTGAGCGAGTTTTCGCGACCTGGCGTGACCTGGAAAAAATTTTGGCACCTTGATTTGAGAAAAAAAAAATTTTTGTCACTACCCCCCCCCCCCCCCCCCGCCACACCGCTGAGCAGTTTTCGGCGGCTGGCGTGACCGGGAAAATGTTGAACCTAGGATTTGGCCGCGGAAAAACACCCCCCTTGGAAAAATCCTGCGTACGCCTATGGTTGTGTGTATAACAGCATACAGATACTGGAATGGCAGACTGTGAAGCTTTTTGATGACTTGCGTTAATATAGGTCAAAGCATTTTAGATACAGGGAATCTTGAGTGGTCTACCCGGTGGTCTACTGATCTAGAATTAGAAACCTGTACAAGTAAATCCACAATTTCAGCAGAAACTACTCTTACTATAACTCCACTGTTTACAAACATGTATGTCTGTATGTGAATTTTTTTTTTCAGGTAGCACAGCTTCACAAACTTCACAAACTTGTCTGATCGGCACGCAGAATTTTGAAAGTGATATCGAGTGGCAGCTGTCATAATGCAGACTTCATTATCAACACGTGAGATTGCTCCACCTCCTCAGAACTCACGCCATGCCCATTCCATTGTCATATCCGACATACATGAGGACAAGACATGTGCCAGTTGTGCAATACTCCACAAGAAGCAATATCCAAATGGGAAACCGTGCCACAAAATATTTTACAAAGACATCATCGGCATCACTACTGCCATCGTCTTCCCAAACTGCCACGTTAATTCACAGTCGACATATTATGGACTTGTTTGGGTCATCGAATGCTACGGCCTGGTCAAAAGCGATTTCGGATGCAGAGAAACTTGTTGGATACCCTACCTCATTCATGAGTCTTCGTTGCCTGTTGAGTGATGAGCTGGCCAATGTTGCTCTCCACGTGAGAAAACTGGTTGGCACTAAGCACCCGCTACTTCGAACAGCTAAGTATGTCACTTGGTTTCCCTTGCAAGTTGCAATTCATAATTTTTAGTGTTGACCAACAGTCATATGAAATATTCATACTATTGGTTTTAATGTAATATTTGTTTTCATATTTTTTTTTCATTACTGACTCAATTTTGTTTGTAATTTAAGTATAATTGCTTGAAATATTATCCAGAGAGTCTGTTTTGGGCAGTTCTCACACGGAACTTCTGATTTCCACAGAAAATCCTATTTTTTTCTAGGTTTGAGACTTCGAGGGTAACATCCGATCAGTAGAGCCTATGTTTTGTTTCATGTAAGGGACCTTTATGGTTGTGAATTACACAGTACTTATCAATTGATGAGAATTGTGTTGAATGAATTAACCCGTTGCCTCCGAGATTCTGAAAATCCCATAGAGTTAATGGTTACAATGGAGTGTTCTCATCTTGTAACCCGAGTACAGACAAAGACTCCATGACAGGCACTTGTTTGGAGAATTAACTTCAAGGTCCCACTTGTACAAAATGCAATACAGAAAAGTGAAATATATCCTGGAGATACAATATTGGGGAACCTAATTTTATACATGTACATTTGGACTTGTGAAGATATTTAATTTTAATCATTTACTATTTGTTCCAGTCATAATAACATTTTGTGTTGCATTTTTTTTCCGCAAAATATGCAAGCCATGTAATTGTATTTTTAGTTATTCAAGAGTGCATTCCTCCAAGTTGAAAAGAAAGGCCTATTGGCCATAGTGAACTACTATCAATTGCTTTTTTCTGTCCTCGCATCTTGGAGGAGTGCGCAAGAATAGTCTACTTTTTTTTTCTACATATTACCAATGTTTTATTTTTGTGTAGTTTGATGCCAAATAAATAATAATAGCTGTCCACTGACAGAATTGTGAAAGTTCAGTTATAGAAAAAACTGCTATCATAATCATATTTTGCTTTGTATGTACAGTGTATGCCAATTGGATGATTAGTACAGATATAGTTGATAAAGAAAACATGCAAATCATTTTACAAGATTGCCTGAATTAAATACAGATCATGCCAAATGTTTCTTGTTCTGTCATTTGTTTTATCCAGGAACTTTCTCACAGATGGAAAACACAATCTGCAGACCAGAGGATTATTAGTTCTTCTCATATCAAAAGCTGCCAGCACATTAGCACATCAGGCTCCACATGATAGTAGGACAGTATCTCCTTCTAGTGGCATTTATGCAAGGTAAGGTGGTACCCATCGTAATGGATTTGTACATGGATAAAAGTAAAGGTGTATCAATACGGTTATCTGACTGGAAACCGACCTTGAAAAGTAAAACTGGTTATGAATCTGTCATTAAGGTTATTCAGAAATGTGTGCACAAAGTTCATAAGTTCATCTCACTCAGCTCTCAAGTGCAGTTGATATTATGGAAGGTTATCAGGACTTACTGGGGGAGAAAATCTGACCTCTATATCCAGTGGTTTGAAATGTGAAGAATGTCTGGCAGAAGTGCCCTAGCATATGTTCCCAGCAGAAGGGCCCTAAGGGCCTTAACACAAAATTGTCTCTAACTTGAAGAAACCATTGGCTCATTTCACATGAAATCAAAGTAGTGTGATATTTTTAGATCCTTCTGTCAGTCTGTTAAGTGCAAATATCAAATAATTCAATATTTCTCAAATTAGATAAAATTTACTGTTAAGGCCTTTCTGCTGGGAACATATGCTAGTGCCCTTCTGCCGGACAACCGACGAATAATGGATTCTTTTGTTTCCTCTCCCTTTCAGCCAAAGAGCTCTAGCCGAAATTTCAGAGATGATTCACACCGCATTTCTGGTGCATCGAGGAGTTGTCAACCTCTTGCAACTCGACCCTTCAGACGGACCACTAAAAGTCATGGAATTTGGAAACAAAATGGCCGTCCTCAGCGGAGACTTCCTATTGGCCAGTGCATGTAGTGGACTTGCCCAGTTACGAAACACAAAAGTGGTGGAGCTCATATCGAAAGCCATCGCTCATCTCACCGAGGCGGCTTTCATGAAGTTTGGAAATTCCGATCTGCTTCATCCGGTCCCTCTCCAACCCGACTTGACATTTACGGACTGGGAGAATTACGTGTATCTATCATCGGGCACCCTGATTGGTCACAGTTGTCGAGGAGCCCTGGAACTGACCAATCACGGTGCTGCTTTGACTCAGAGTGCATTTGAGTTTGGGAGGAATCTTGCCTGGGCTCAACAGGTACATTGAGTGATTTCAAGTTTTGTGTTGGTGTTATTGTTAGTGTTAGTAGACATTGAGCAGTTAAATTCAGGTCAAAAACTGTGACTCGGATTAGTGACCACTATCGATTCTGTACTCGATAGCTTAAAGGAAGAAGGAGCCAGCAGCTAACAGGCATAAGTTTAGAAAAAATTGACATTTTGAGTATTGTGTGAATTAAGGTACATGGTGATAAGGGGTACCGTGTGATACTCACCCTCAGCAAGGCCCTATAAATTAGTTAATTAGTTAATTAGTGTTTATTTTACGTCTTTGCAAGTTTCATCCCGGGATAAAACTTGCAGAAACAGCTATAGGGGGAGGAGCTTATCCATTCAAACAGTGCATACATTACCACGGCGCGACTAACACACGTCGGGTGGCATGCATCGGTCATGCATGGTCAGCTCCAGACCAGTGCACATGCGATCTGATTGGTTGGCAAGAACTCAAAATCTTCCTTAACTTATGCCTGTTAGTTGCTGGCTTCCTTTAACATGAATGTTAACACGAGCGTGATGTCA
Source organism: Eucidaris tribuloides (assembly GCA_001188425.1). NCBI lineage: Eukaryota > Metazoa > Echinodermata > Echinoidea > Cidaroida > Cidaridae > Eucidaris > Eucidaris tribuloides. The sequence goes on from JZLH01S0118873.1 coordinate 9,476, forward strand.
TGTGCCTTCTTCAGTCAAGTTCAGTGAACATCAAAACCACACACACAAAAAAATAAATAATGATGAAATGTAATTTTATTATGAAATTGAAACAAATGTACTACAAAATGGCTGTTGGGACTTCTCTGTAGATATAATGTGTCTGACATAGTTTATTATGTCTTATTTGATTCACAATGTAAAATCTTTGTCTCGCTGCTCACAGTCTGCCAGAGCACTATTCCATGTACGTTACACGCACAACTGCACTGGCGCGAGACATGAAAGTGTCATGATTGTAGAGTCAACTCACTATTGGATCGAATTCAAGTTTTGGATTAATACTCATGTTATTGTTAAGATATCACTTAAGCAAGCATCATTTCAAAACTTAAAATCCCAATTTTTTGAGATGTGATGACATTGCATGGGGGATCTGGGTCAAGACTTTCTAATGCCCCAGGCCCACTCATGGTTAAGTAAACAAATTCAAGACAAATACTTCCAGCCTGAATCTATCCGGACATATTGGCATAGATGTTTCAACTCATTTGGTTCTTGAGGCATGATTCACCAGCTATGTCAGTACCCTTTGAAGGTAAATGACACGATTGGGTGTAGTCCTCAACTTGGGGTAAAAACTATTCTAGAATCAAGTAAACTATGCAGGGATTCTACTGTGAAAAGTTTGTAGTCAAAAGTTGACTCATTTTAAAATAATGTCCATCAGTGTGCCTTGTAACAGACAAATTTATAGTGTAGCCTTCTATGGGGATTAAATCTATCGTGCCCCGATAAAATTAAATGTTGGCCTGTTCATGCTTGATTCTCCTTAAGTAAACAAACTCAAGACAAATCCTTCCAGTCAGGAGATCCCTTCCAGCTGGTGTTCACTTGGTGTATCTTTCAACCAGTTTGGTTCTAAAGGCATTTTTGTTTCTCCCAATCATGTCACTGAGCTTTAAGACACTGCCTTTAAACTGTATTAAACAATGACACAAAATATATTCATAATGCAATAATGCGATATTTATTCCTCTTCTTCACATTCAGCTTCACACAGAGTTACAGCCTTTTGTTTCCCACACATCACCAAGACGTCCAGCCGATGTCAATCTCACATCTGCTCCTGTCATTCTCTACTTGGAAGAGAGTGGGCAGAAAGGTCAAAGTTCAGGAATTCCCACTTATACCACACAGATGGCAGATCTCAGAAAGGTATCTGAATAGATGTACACTGTATTTCATAATGGCCCCACATGCCTCCCTCTGCCTCCAGTTAACTAATCATATTCAAATTTATGTTTTTTTCTTCCTTGGGGACCTTGTAACAAGCTATTCCATAAACCTGTAAATAAACAATACATTTCAGTACTTGGAATCCAACTGTAGGGTGGTGGCAGGGTCAATTTGCAGCCCCTGATCCACTTTGCAATACCAGGGATATTGATCCTGGGGGCGGGAGTTGCCACCCAAATGAAAATATGAGGGGGGGGGAGTTGCCACCCACATGACAATATTGGGGAGGGGGGCAACATTTCGTTTGCCCCCCCCCCCCCCAATACTTTTGACAACTTAAAAAAAAAATCATAAAATGTAATGCAAGAATATATTAAAAAAGCAGTGTAAGGCACTAACAATCTTAGCATTAAACTACTACCCAGCACACAAGATTTTCCACTTTGCAGCATGCTTTGCGATTACAATTTTACTTAAGCGTAGCACGCCAATTTTTTTGACAGTTTTCATACTTTTAGACCCCCCCCCCACCACCCTTCATGGATCAATGCTCTTGTTGCATACATTACTTGCTCCTATGTCAGTCAAGCCTTGGGCAAGCCCTCAGGTCACTGAGACAACCTTTGTTTAAAATGTATGCATAACATTACTAACTGGTCTATTCTTACACAAAAATCTCAATCACAACAATTATGATTACTTGAAGGCTGGACTTGCTAGATGTCCATTATGCTCATGAACGGATTAAGACAAATTACATTTACCATTCATTGTACTGTACTTGGAGATGGTGATCAATGAATGAAGAATGCCCATAAACATGACAGTGCGCTCACTGATCACTCGGGTTTCAGGTAGTCGTAAATTTTGTGATGGAGATTGGCGTGTTTGAAAAAATTGGAGAACATGGTGTAATTTGAATATCAATGTCTTCACGTAGATCCCTTTCTGTATGTTTATTTGGTCATGTGTACTTAACTGTCTGTACTCCTTGCTCGATGCCCTGTTGTCAGTACTATGTATTAATTTTTGATAGAAAAGTGGAAAAAATCGGGAAGTTCGTTGGTACGGTATGAAAAATCTCATAACGTTTAGATTGTTAGTGGTGGGTAGAATAGTGCCCACTGTTCTTGTGTGGGCATTAAAGCCCATGTATAGTTTTGGTTGATCAGACAACTTTTTTGCTGCTCTTTCTCAAAGTATTCTATTGTTACCCCAGACATCAGAAAACAACATCAAACCTACTGAAAATTGTTTAAAGTGTCAAATTGTGATGTGTCAATTATCGGAGAACATCTGATGGTATGTACGTTACAGTTTACATTTTGAGTAATTTTTAAAAAGTGAGAGAGTTTCAGAGCAAGCAATTTTCAGGGCATTGATAGATTATATAGGTTCATCTAAAAAATATCAAGAATTTCATTTTTGTACCATTTAGCAAATTACAGTATACTTGGACTTTAATATGAATTTACATTAAAATAAACTTGTGTATCACTGTGCAAATCAACAAACGAAGCATGGTTGTGGGTTGCAGATCAGCGATCAAAGCAACCAAAGAATTAAATACTAAGTTGTTAGTTTTCAAATTATCCAGCTCATTAGGGCTGACTATGTACAGAATTTTTTGTGATAATTAATTAGACAAATTATTTTAGCATGTAGTTACAATGTGAGAACAAATTAAATATAGAAAACCGTTAGATGATTTATTTATGATTTTGTGTACACTTCTCCACCCCTCCTTCCACTCTCTGATGTTTCGTCACAGCTTATACGAGAGATCCGTTCCAGCCCGGCCCTCGACAAAGCGAAAGGTTTGTGTCGGAGCTATGGAGATGGCGCCCTCCAGGCTCTCAGTGCGTTCCCACCATCAGATGCCAGATTAACCCTGGAGAATATGGTGCATGCAGTCAGGATATAGACCTGTTTGATTTTGAGAACATGATGTGCGCCATAGCTGGGGGGCTTTCAGAGCACAACAAAAGATAATGCAATGACCCAGGCTTACAGCTGTTCCTGAACTAAAGAAATGCATACATGAAGATGCTCAACTTTTGTTATAGTCTTGGAAGCCACCCAGCCAGCTGTGGAGGACAAAGCGATGTTTTGTTCTCAAAACAGAAGAGATCTTTTAGCTGTAAGCTGTGTGTGTAATGTAACTGCTCAGGGTATGACATATAACCAGAGACTGTGAATAAAATGCACCAAAGTTATATTGTCCTTTGACAAAAAAACCCCCTTAAATTATGCTGGCATAGGACTTTAGGAACATGTAACACAGAAATGTATAGAATTCATCCAGAAAAATATTTCTCCCTAACCCCCTTGAAAAAAAAATACAGTAAATGGGCATACTAAACACTTAAAATGTTGAATAACTTCATCTTAAAGGATGTAATTGCATGATGGTTGTGTTTGTAAAACTTTGTGAATCAGTTGGTCCAAAATGAAGGTCATAAGGGTCATTTCTTCCCCAAGACCTAAAAAAAAAAAATCCAGTAAAGAAAACAATAAATAAATAAGTAATTAAATGTATGAATAAATGAATAAATCTATCAATAAATAAATGAATAAATGAATAAATCAATCAATAAATGAATAAATAAATAAATAGACAAATAAATAAATAAATAAATAAATAAATATGTTAACAAGTATTTGTAAAAAGGCAAAAACAATAAATATTTGAATTAAACATTTCTATTCAGACCAATCAGCCTTTTGAAAATCACACCAATAATGCTGAACCTTTTGTATGAAACTTATTAATGCATTTATTTGTGTATTAATTTGTTTTTCCCGGGAGGATTGTGCAGGTGCATGTGATATTTCAGTCACCCCTTGAACTATTAAACCACTGTCTCTTTGAGAATGTAATTAAAAGCAATGTAAGCTGTTGTATTAATGTGTTTGTAAGTTAGAAATGGGAAACTACATGTACATTACAAGCATTTTAAGAAAAAAAAATCTTTGTGTGGGACAGTTTCTTCTAAATTCCATCAAATGTGCTGTATAATTTCTGCAAACAATATTTTGTCCATCTGTAATAATAGTGGTATTGGTTAGGTGACAAACAATAGAGTTACAAGATTGGGCAAGGGTCAGATTTACATGCAATTTGAATCTGAATTTTTTTTTAATCTCTTGCAAAGAACAACAGCAAGAAAAAGCATTTCAGTGGAAAGAAAGACTGTTAAAAATTATAAAATGTACATATAGCTTGCGTTGGTATTACAGCTGAAACGTGTTCAATTGACCTTTAGGAAGTATAACTTGACAATTTTAAGGGTACACAGACCTTTCACTCTCAGGTGATATACTGTACCACATGTACCATGATGTTTAGGTTCAGGTTACACTGACCCTTCTGGAATGTGTCACGTGGTCCTTCTCATTCATCACAGATGTTCATTGATCGAGAACAAGACATCGTTCATTTCAGACAAGGGCATATCCAGTCACATGACTTTTGGAATACAGGGGGGAGTTTGTTCAAGGGATATGATTGGGAGAAGTCAAAATGCCCCGGGAGCCAAATGGCTTCAAGTATAGACCAACATACACACAACAAAAAAAGTAACTATCCCCTTTTTCAAACTACCATAACTTTTTAATGAAAAAAGTTTTAGAAAAATAACTTGGCAGGAGTATTTCTACACTCATTGACTAACTTCTGTGTGAAAATGTGTCTGATCCGTCATGCCACGCATGAATGAGCATGCTTTAAAGGCAAAGATGTGACTTTTCAAAAGTCACAGGAGTCATCTCTTATGCGAAAATAATGGTAAATAATGGCATTTTTTGCTTCATTCATAGAGTGTGCTCACTCAACCATGACATGGTTACAACCTCTTATGTTCATACAACATGTAAATATACATTTTGCTGAAAAATGTTGGATTTTTATTTTTTTCAATAAACTTAACAGATTTTACAATGTCAAAATTGAGGAAGGATGCAAATTCTTAAATTGAGCCCACCGAAGCATAAAATATGCAAAAGTGCAGGGGGAGGTGTAAGGGGGTCAAGCGATAAATAATTAACATAAATAGTGAGTAATCACTCACCAGAAACAGAATTTGTGAAAATTCTGCATAATATATATAATGACCCTTGTTACTTTTGAAAAGTGACATTTTTGCCTTTAATATGTGCTCACTTATGCATGACTTCATGGAACACTCTCATTTTCACACAGAAGTTAGTCAATTAGTGTAGGAACACCCTTGCCAAATTATTTTGCTGGAAACCGTTTCTTTAAAAAGTTATGGTATTTTGAAAAAAGGGGGTAGTTACTTTTTTGTTGTGTTTAAGAATGTAAATTCAGACTGGAGAGATTTGTGTAAAATTTGTTTACTTGAGGAGAAACGAGCACTTATATATCAATCTTGAATTATACATGTATGCCCCTGATCAAAACTGAAACCATAGAAAGCTACACAACAAATTTAAACATCACAACATTTCTTGATAATAATACTATGACAAAGAAGAAATGTTTGACATTGAAGTGTTTACAGGAGAACCTGGAATAATACTCTTGATTGTGGTATCGTGTCCAGAATTTACGACTCTTCCTATCGCGCCATTTCCCCTTATCCTGTTGAAGACGTTTTCCAAGATAATGTATGAAATGTGTGAAATATGCCTAAAGCAATTCATCTTGAATGCATCAAAGGTCCAAAGTGAAGACAGAATGACTATTTTCCTACTTTTAGAAATGCAATAATACAATATTTTGTTAATTTTTTTATGAAGTCACCATTTCATGGTGATGGAGGCATTATGCTTTTTGGGGGCTAGTTCATCTGTCTGTAACACTACATTTACTGCATTATCGTAGGAATTGATTGATAAATATTCTTCAAACTTGGTTGAAGTATGTATCACCATGAACAGGTGGACTGATTATATTTTGGGTTCAAGAAGTGAAAGGTTAAAGGTCAGTTGCCACTTTGTGTAATATGAACTCAATATAATGTATGTAGCTCATTATGTATCACAATATTTCCAGCAAAGGGTGATGAATTTTCGAAAACTTGGCTGAAGTTTACTATTAGAATTTATAGTCAAGAAGTCAGTGGTCAGATATCACTGGTCACTTTGTATATCTTTCAAAAACTATTGGACGTATGAATCCCAAATTTTAAAGACAAGACTTTTCCTTTTTTTTTCTTCAGCTGGATCAAATCTGAACAAAATTGGGACATTGTGTATAAAATATCAAGAACACAATCTTGAAAGGTGCAGTTAAAGGGGAATGAACTCCAGACATCTTCCTGAATTCAGAGAATACAGAACAATAAAAGAGGGTAAATAGTAAAAGTTTGAGCAAATTTGGTTTAACGGTTCAAGAGTTAGGAATGTTCAAAGTTTATGTAATCTTTGTTATCGAGGATCCTTACATTGGCAACTCTACTCATTTTTTAGATGAAACTGTGGAGAACTTTCCATTGGATTTGTACACAAATTTTCACAAATTTGCAGTTTCTGATATGTCAGTTGAGAAAGTAACTAAATTCTTTCAAAAAAAAACAACAACCCAAAACATGTAGAATCGCATTGACTAGGACATACTTGCACAACAAACAAGAACAAGTGGGATATTTGATAAACATGATAATACATGAAAAATTGTATACAAAACCAATGGGGAGTTCTCCACACTTTCATCTAAAAAGCTGGTAGAGTTGCCATTGCCAATTTAGGAATCCTCCATAACAAGGATTAAATAAACTTTGAACAACCATTATAACTCTTGAACCCTTCAGCCAAATTTGTTCAAACTTTCATTAATTTCCTTCTTGTATGGTTCTGTATTCTCTGAATGCAGGAAGACATCTGGGTTTCATTCCACTTTAATGATTTGTAAAGGTACATTCACTGTGATAATGGTGCATGTACTTGTATTCTTTTGTAATCAGTCTGCAGGTTTACTCGATATTAGGTACCTTAGTCATACCCTTACACATCATTTTATGAGTTAACTGCTGTGTGTGTGCTACTAGGCTTTACAAGGCTGAATAAAATAAAACTGCTGGGAAGTTTTGCAAGTTCACTGAAGAAGATGACTATTTTGACATGCCTGTTTTAATATGTATGTAGTCTGTCATATCCATTTATTTACCGGGGAAGGGGGGGGGGGGGGTTGGGAGTGTCAGCATCAGAAATACATGGAGGCTAAGGGGTTGCTTTAGCTCCTCTAAATTAAGAATGACCCTCAAAATGTATTAACCCTAAAAAGCTGGGGGGGGGGTCGATCGCCCCCCGTAGACGTTCGCGCATATGTCTGCACGCGAGAGCATGCCGCGCGTTCATG
>JZLH01S0118883.1:9568-22154 GCA_001188425.1 Eucidaris tribuloides
AGTAACACTGAGGGAACCCAAGTTTTCAGAGAGTTGGTTGCAAAATATCAATTTGTACGCACTGTAACTTATTTGGACTGCATTGCTGAGAAATCCCCGTCAAAATGAAAGAATTCGTCCAAAAAGGGAAGATGGACCAATTCCCCCCTCCCCCCCGTCGAAAAAAAACAACAACCTAATACCAAACCTGGGGAAATCCTTCGGACCTGGTCTACACCCTGTATTATTATATTTTTTTTTATGCAATTGCTGTATGGTTTTTAAGCGGCAAACATCCTAGCAGTAATTCCTTTTCTCACCCCAAACCCACATGTAACATCGATTCTTATTTTGCTATTTGATCGTATATTGTTTGTTTGTTTGTTTGTTTGTTTGTTTGTTTGTTTGTTTGGTTTGTTTGATGTATGCATTTTTTGCATTCTACGTTATTGTATTGGTCATATGTAACGACTGGATAAATAAATAAAGAAGAAGAAAAAGAAGAAGAAAAGAAGAAGAAGAAGAGGCAGTAGAAGAAGAAGGAGGAGCAGGAGCAGGAGCAGGAGCAGGAGGGGAGGAGCAGGAGGAGCAGGAGGAAAGAAAAAATAAGAAGTAAAGAAGAAGAAGAGCAAAAAGGAAAGAAGAAGAAGAAGAAGAAGAAGAAGAAGAAGAAGAAGAAGAAGAAGAAGAAGAGAAGAACAAGAACAAGGAGAAAAACAACAAGAAGAACAAGAACAAGAAAAAAAAACGAAGAAGAAGACAGTAATATTTTTTTTGATTTTTACGAACAGTATAGGCATAATGTGAATATACTGCAAAAGATTTATATTATTACTAAACATCTATGTGACCAAAAACTATATTTTTGGACCCCGATGAGAAGAGAAATAATGAGATTAATTTTTATAACTTAAGATTTTGTAAAATAATAGATAGTGTCGTTATTTTCACACACACACATACACTCAAAATGGCAAATTTTAATTCCACACTCAAACTACGTTTCAACATGCTACTTTATCTGTATACATCACAGTATGTTGTACGTAAATTATAAACGATCGTGTCACTGATGTTACAATGATATATATCATGTATATATATATATTTTTATTAGGAATTTAAGCTCAATATCGTAAATACCTGCAGTGCCTTCAAATCCATCAACTCCCAGACGATAATTCTCATCTTCATTTTCTACTCGAAAAGAAGAGTACATAGCGTAACGTCTTTCTCCTTCGAAGTCTCCCAAATCTACGCGTAGCTGGTAGCTTTTCTGGGTGGTGATACGATGGATGTTGTCATTGCCGAGCCAATGTTCTGACGTCACATTTCCAAAGCCATGTTTGTAATCGGACCAGGTTCGATAAAAGTCTACACTTCCATCTTGGCGACGCTGGAATACCTAATATATGAAAAATAATTATAATATCGGATGCACTTCAGTGGCATGTCGTATAATGCAGTCAGAAAGCATAGATATTATTGCACGAATCCACTAGTGCGTACCTATGGGGGGGGCAGGGGGTGCAGAGTGCCCCCCCCCCCGACGTGGGCCCGAAGATTTTTTTATTGTTATTATTGTTTGGACCTCGATTTGGAGCGAAAACATTTTCGTGACTAACCCCCCCCCCTCTCCCCATCATGCTGGCGACTTTTCGACGGTAGGCGTGACCGGAAAAAAAATTGGACCTTGGATTTGGAGGGAATTTTTTTTTCGTCACTCACCCGCTCTCCGCTCCTGGTTATCAGTGATACCTACGATCAAGCTTCACCTTAAGTTTCTATTAATTCTTCTGCCAGAGGCCGAACGTAAACTTACCGTCCACCCACCGCCATCAGTATCCATGTCACAGCATACTTCAAACGGATTGTCTTCTGCATAGAGCGTGTAGAACCCGCTGGTCCGACGTCCAGAGGCATAAATATCTGCACAGTCTATGTCTTGGGGATCTGCGAAATCCAATGTAAGCACATAAGACACATTAAAGTGATAAGCTGACATTGTGGAGCTTCAATTTAAAAGAATTGTCAAACTTTGCTATCTGAGCTACATAGTAGTGTTTAATTGGTCAAATAAACACCCTAGAATACAAACGTTTGGAAAGTTATGCTGCCAATGGCAATGTATGCATGAATAAACAATTTCAACTCCGGTGGATTATAAAATAGCCTAGATCTGCGCACAATAAGTCCATGGGAAAAAAAAGGCAGGTGAATCCGGTCAATTGAATGCTTGTAGATTATCACTTTTTTAAAGCACTAAATCATCATTTTGAAATACAATTTTTGCAGGGCTTCATTTTTAGACCTTATCAAACACACGTAGAGCATGGAGGATTATGCAGCTCACATTTTTTTTATATGTGGTAAATGTTAGCCAGTGGTTTATGGCACTTTCTGGACTCTAGAACTCGTCACGTTTTAGGTGTGCTTGCGTGTGTGTGTGTGTGTGTGTGTGTGTGTGTGTGTGTGTGTGTGTGTGTGTGTGTGTGTGTGTGTGTGTGTGTGTGTGTGTCTGTGTGTCTGTGTGTCTGTGTGTGTGTGCACATGTGTGTGGTGTGAAGGAAGGAGGTGCGTATGTGCTAGTAATCTGTGTGTATTTTTGTGTGTATATTTTGTGTGTCTTTAATTTGTTGTACGTGTGTGTGTGTGTGTGTGTGTGTGCGTGTGTGTGTGTGTGTGTTCTGTGTGTATGTGTGTGTGTCTGTTGTGTGTGTGTATGTGTGTGTGTGTGTGTGTGTGTGTGTGTGCGTGTGTTTGCGTGTTTGCACGTATTGTGTGTATACCTGTGAGCGTTTTATTCTAAAACCTGGAATATTCCGCGTGCATTTCAGCGAGGTGAAAAACATCTATACGCAGAATTTCAGCGAAACAAAGCGTGGAGTAAGAAAAATGCTAAAATTGGCAATTTGTCACCATTGTGACAATTTTTCAACCAAATTATTACATTATTTTGAGATTGAGTTTGAGTTTATTCTTTACAGCGTGTCTCAAAAATAATTGTGCAAGTCAAAAGCGCCCTCTTTGGTAATGAGAAAATCATTTTTGTGACGTGATGCTTACCTTATCATAAAGGCAAAGTCTTAGCTTGCAAATGCCGTTTGTTCTGTTCAGATTGCTTGTTTTAATTCTGAAATAAATTCAGTAACAGCGAAAAGGTAAAATCACAAATGTGCCACTTTTACTACAGTCAATGATAGCATCAATGACTCTTCCCGTAAAAGTTACGCAATTGTGATTCCACACTTTTGTTGCTTACAAGATATCTTGAGATCAAAACAATGAACTTGAACAGAACAAAGAGCTTTTGAAAGCTAAGACTTTGCCCTTGACATAGAAATGTGTCACAGCAGTATATTCTTACTGTCAAAGAGGGCTCTTTTCACTGGTACGATTTTTTGAGAAGTGCTGCAGCTTGTCTAAAAATATTTGCAAGTAAAAAGCGCCCTCTTCGGCAATTAGAAAATAATCTTGTGAAATGATGCTTACATCAACGTCAAGGACAAAGTCTCAGCTTTCAAATGCCATGTGTGTTTTTTTTTATTTGCTTGTTTTAATCTCAAGATATCATGTAAACAACAAAAGGGTGGAATCATACTTGTGTCACTTTTACAAGGGACTGCCGTTAAAGTGGCACAATTGTTGTTTCACCCTTTCGTATTTAAATAAACATATCCCAAGATTTAAACAAACAAATGTTAATGTAAGCACCATGTCACAAGAGTATTTTCTAATTGCCAAAGAGGGCGGTTTTCACCTGTGTAATTTTTTGGAGACACACTGTATATTCTAAAGTAACTGTAAAGAATTATTTGAATTGCTACGAGTTTTAGTTGAAACATTATACATTTTTTTTCAATGTACCATATTTATTTGGAATTGAATATCCGAAAGCAAGACTTGTTTTTTTATTATTCTTAACGAAATTGTTTACTTATTTTTTTATTCATGTTTTATTAACCCGACTCTTCAAGGAGTGTGTATTTTCATATTCTTTCGAAGTTCCGTATCAGACGATTAATTCGGAGAAAAGTAGTCCAGTCCGCTAGATTTGAGTTAAAATTTGGTTAAAAATTAGATGGATTCGATTCAATGTTTGTTTCTGGAGCTTGCTTAAAAATCATCTAGAACTGACCTGATCCCCACCACATGGGGAACATAACTCACTGCTTTAATAAGGATGTAAATATTAGACGAAAATTTAACTAAAAATGAAAAAAAAAAACATGCAGAGACATTGGTTATACACGCGTACATTGAACATGCTGAATTTGTTAAGCCAGAAAGAAAAACAAAATGTATGTATGGCTATATGTTTCATACTTTATAATCCTACAATCAAATGACAAAGATCTACTTTTTAATGTTGTATAAAACAAATAAAGAATGTTTCATAGCACAAATATTTTCATTCGTTGAAAGGTTAAACGTTCCATTTAATGAGGCGAAGCCTCGTTGGATGGAACGTTTAATTGTTCGACTCATGAAAATATTTGTACTATTGAACTCATAAAGATTCATTATTTGTGAAGTCAATCCATAAAAAATATATCTAAAACTTTTGACAAAGAACACAGCTTACCAAGTGCAGGGGTAGGTGTTTGCGTAGAAGGTACCTGAGTGGTAGGTTGGTTGTTTGTTGGCGAATCTGTACTGGCGGGGATTTCTGTTGTAAGAGGTACCAGAGTGGTAGGTGCATTGCTGGTAGGTGTTGGTGGATCCGTAGTCGCAGTAACTTCCATGGTAGAAGGTGCCCAAGTGGTAGGTGAGTTGTGGGTAGCTGTTGGTGGATCTTTACAGGCCGTGGTTTCCATGGTAAAAGGTGTCTGAGTGGTGGGTGCATTGTTGGTAATTGTTGGCGGATCAGTATTTTTGGCAGTGGTTTCTGTGGTGGAAGGTTCTTGAGTGATTGGTGCATCGTTGGTAGTTGATTCTGGATCCATAGTGGCAGTGATGTCTACAGGTGCCCGAGTGGTAGGTGGGTTGTGGGTAGTTGTTTGCGGATCTTTGCTGGTAGTGGTTTCAGTGGTAGGTGTCTGAGTGGTGGGTGCATTGTTGGTAGTTGTTGGCGCATCAGTATTTTTGGCAGTGGTTTCTGAGAGAGAAGGTGCTTGGGTGATTGGTGCATCGTTGGTAGTTAATTCCGGATCCACAGTGGCAGTGATGTCTATAGGTGCCCGAGTGGTAGTTGGTTTGTGGGTAGTTGTTGGCGGATCTTTACTGGTAGTGGTTTTAGTGGTAGGTGTCTGAGTGGTGGGTGCATTGTTGGTAGTTGTTGGCGGATCAGTCTTTTTAGCAGTGGTTTCTGTGGGAGAAGAGGCTTGGGTGATTGGTGCATCGTTGGTAGTTGACTCCGGATCCATAGTGGCGGCGATTTCTATAGTAGAAGGGGCCTGAGAAGTAGGTGAATTGTAGGCAGCTGGCAGATCTGTAGTGGCAGTAGTTTGCATGGTAGACGGTGACTGAGAGGTAGGTGCATTGTGGGTAGTTGGTGGATCCATACTGACAGTGGTTTCCCTGGTAAACGGTGTCTGAGTGGTAGGTGTATTGTGGGTAGTTTTAGGCAAAATTGTACTGGCAGTAGTTTCGGTGGTAGAGGGTGTCTGAGTGGTGGGTGAATTGTTGGTAGTGGTTGACAGATCCGTTCTGGTGTTTTTTTCAGTGGTAGAAGATGGCTTCGCTACTGCAAGTAAAGAAAATGAAGTGTTAAAACGTCTTAATGCATATGATAGGAGTAAATTACGAAGTTGCAAATTTAAACGTATCGGATACCAGTCGATTAATCAATCAAACAAATAGTCACAAACATGTAACATTGTCCTTTGTTATGATATTTTAAATATCATAAGAGAGGACAATCTTACATGTAAAGGTCGCTTGATTAAACATGCCTTGTAATTATAGTAGTTTGTTGGAGCATTTAAGCCGCTGGCCCTAGATGGATCAGGAAACTTTGAGGAGTTGCAGTAATGTGAGAAAGAAAGGCTTAAAAAAGAGAAAGATGGGAAGAAAGTGAATTGTAGAAAATTTGTAACTTATTCAACTTTATACTCACTATTAAGACAATGATCTCAAAAGCGACGTCTTTTGACTCTCTAAAGTACCAAAGCCCTGGAGCTTACGGGGGATCCACTCTCTGGACCCCCGCCGGGGCTTTGCGTCTGGACCCCACCAATGGCTCGCCTTAGGGCCCCTTGGCCACACCCACTATGGGCTTCGCGACAAGCTACTCGCGGTGTAGGCTTACGCCCGCACATTTCGGACTTCGTTACCGAGAAATTGTTGGCCCTTACCCCTGATAACAGGCACTTGTTACCCCCTGTCAGTCAGTCAGGCAGTCAATCACTTAGTCAGTTAGTCAGCCAGTCGGTTAATCTGTCAATCATTTTGCCCATTAGCCCCCCCCCCCTCCCTTTAAAAAAAATACGATAGTTTATATTCACAGCCTTTGGAAAGTTATTTTGTTATGACATCTCAGACTTAATACTTTGAGTGCTATCGGCGAACCGGCTCGCTCACGTACAACATCAATGAGGTACTATCGGCGCACCGGTTCGCCGAGAAGACAATCGGATCCATACCTTTTAATTCGAATGACAAATGTCACTGAAGTTCATACCAATGACATTTATCGTAAAATGAAGACACAATGAACCAACTAAATGGGTGAAAATGTATTGTCTCGATAGCATTTGCAATTTTACAGAAAATCGTACAATTTGGAAAGGTTATACACAGAAGTCCGAAACAATCCAGTCCCTGGTTAACACACCTGGATTTTTAACCAGCACCCAAAGTGTTAAGCATATTTTTCTTTTTATCTACAGACGGCGAGCGATATTAGTAGAAGTATTTTAACAGATCCGAACTTTTATGAGATCACTGGAATCACCAAGTATCTGAAACTGATATGTAATATGCTTTCACCACTCACTCATTAATCTATGAGCTATATTACATAATTTCATCGAAAACTTTTAGTAACTATTAAACAGAAATTTCTATGTCAATAATAAATTCACCTATTTCGCAGTTCTTTCCCGTAAATCCAGGCAAACAGTAACACGTGTAGTTTTCCATCGTTTCCTCGCAACTTCCACCATTCTGACAAGGCCCGTTGAAACAATCTGTCGTAAGGTACGTAAACATATTAATAATAAATGAATAATATATATACGTCATTGGAAACAAATGACAAATTCGTCAAAGTCAATAACCTAATTGAAATTTGACTGCTAAACATTCAATGGTTAGGCATCCACCATCCGTATATACTTTGAGAGTATAATTTGGGAGTATACTTCTTCCTAATACCACAAGGATCAGGAGCAATAATTTCTCCTCAGGAACGAATTGCCCGCATCCCAAACTGACATATTGCGAGTACTCCACATGATTATCGAAATTCGTTTATCGGAATACATATTAATACCCCATTCACTATAAAATACTTCAAAGAGGGTGGCAAAAATTAAAGATCCACTGTCAAGAGGAAATTAAACTACACGTATGATTAAAAATGCATATATTGACAATAATGTTTTAAAGTAAAGTAAAGTAAAGATTACAAGGAGAGAACGAGGACGGTAGTTTCAGATAAGCTGTTCACTTTGCATTGTGGGAAGCACTCGTGTAACCTTTAGGTCTAAAGATGGCGCTATTCCACTTTTCTCTTCATTCATACAATAATTAAAAGTATATATACATTCAGAAAATTAAAGAGAATACTGGTTGAGTACTTGCAGAACAACATCATTTTGATATCAGCTGCTTTCAAACCTTCTTTGAACAGATGGTATTCTGAAAATGTAACTTTAGTACAGGAGAGAGTAGTTAAAAACAACAGAACACTTCGTTTTTGACAAATCTGCTACACAAATCATCACTGCTGACAAAGTACTAACACAGAAATCAGTATGTGGGACTATGTCAATTGTTGACACAAAAATTGACATACACACTTTAGCATTGGAAGGCAAAACCAATGGAAAACTTCACCTGTTCAAAACTGCCAATCCCTCAACTTTTTATTGCATATGAAGTGAATTAGTCCCACATTATAATGCAAATGTAAGATACTTTCACCTGAAAACCAAAGAAATGTGGAATTTTGATGATTTTTTTTTTCCGTCATCAACCAGTACTGATAAGTGATACTGCATGCGATATACTGTGGCAGTGATGGTTGCCAGGGCGCTGATCATTGGGAGTTGGGGGGGGGGGGGGGTAATCACCCAAATGAAAATACTGGGAGACAAGCATATATATTCCACCCCTCCCCTTTAATAATTTTGACAACTTGAAATATTCACATTATGTAATACATAGATATGTTATAAAAACTGTGCACGCCACTACAAAAGCATTAAACACAACATTAATGTACTACTGAATATACATAATTTTCATTTTTTTTCAGCGCGCTTTGCCTGCAAAATACTATGCTGCATCAAAATGTATGATAATGTTCTCACTTTTGCCCCACCCCAACCGCATAATAAATCGACGTCCCTACTTTAGGCTAGAGTGAAGTTTCAGGTCATCAGACACAAATTTCAGAAATTTTTCATTAAATCCTCTGATTGCTATGCTGCATATCAAAACCGATTTTACACCCACAAAAAATTGTGGAGACTATGTTGAAGTGATCGGGCAATAGATACATTTTCATTTTTTTCCTTTTATTTATTTTTTTCCAAAGTGAAAGCATTTCAGAGTGTGTGGTTTTCAAGGTATTGAAACGTGCACAAGTCTATCTAAAGCAATGAACAATGCATGAATTGGCTTTGGGGCTAGTCCGTGGAAATGACTGTTCATAAACTATGCATGAATTGATTATATTGCGAAAACTGGTTCACGCCTGTTGCACTTGATGCTCAAGATACGTTAAGTTCTTTGGTAATATTTGAATGCAATGGATTACAATCGGTACGGCTCGGCAGAAGATATAATGCCAGAGGAGTTACATATAATTGTATGTATGTATGTATGTATGTATGTATGTATGTATGTGTGTGTGTGTGCGTGTGTGTGTGTACGGCTCGGCAGAAGGTGTAATCCTAGATATAATGCCAGAGGAGTTACATATAATTGTATGTATATGTATGTATGTATGTATGTATGTGTGTGTATGTGTGCGTGTGTGTGTGTATACATATGTGTGTGTGCATTTGTGTGCATATATGTGTGTGTTTGTGTGTGTGTTTGTGTGTGTTTGTGTGCGTGCGTGTGTGTCTGTGCGTACGTGTGTGTGTGTGTGTAGTAGTGTGTGTGTGTAGTGTGTGTTGTTGTGTGTGTGTGTGTGTGTGTGTGTGTGTGTGTGTGTGTGTGTGTGTGTGTTTGTTTGTGTGCTTGCTTGAATGTATTTATGTGTAGGAGCGTGTGCATGTGTTACGTGTTGTGTGTTTGGCTGTTTTTATCTGTTTATGCAAACACATGCACATGAACACATACAAAGACTTTATAGCAGTAGAAGATTATCATGCTAAAAGAAATGTGTAATCCTTGAAAACTAAAAATTCCATGTTTTCACAGACCTAAATTTAGCATGCATGCATTTTGAAACTGAAATCGTCTTACATGTGTAGGACAGTCAATCTGTGTTTTCCTTTTGTTATGCAATTTCTCATTTGCCCCAACTAGCTTTCCTTCAATGTGTCATCCTTAATGACTTGGCTTTCTTTCAATGTGGTCTAGTTGACCGTCCTTTTGTTATAATGACTTTGTACAAAACCCAGCCAGTAAGTCACCACACCCGGTTATTGTTCGTCACCCTTGGCTTTCTAACTTGTTGCTTTGGTTGATTTACCTAATTTGAATATAATTTGTATAGAATTTGTAGAGTATTTTGTACTACATGTAATTACCGAGGCAAGATAGCCGATGTGGATTAAAGTCAGTGTCGACCTATAATTCAGAGAGTCTACATGCGTTTCTGTCCTGTCTCCTGATAATACACACAACAAAAAAGTAACTACCCCTTTTCAAACTATAATAATTTTTTAACAAAATAATGTTTAGCAAAATAATTTGGCAGGAACATTTCTGCACTCATTGACTAACCTCTGCGTGAAAATAAGATTAATCCGTCAAGCCATGCATTAGTGATCATGCATTAAGGCAAAAATGCCACTTTTCAAAAGTCACATGAGTCATCTTTTATGCAAAAATAATGGGAAATAATGGCATTTTGTGCTTTATTTAGAAAGTGTTCTCAGTGAATCATGGTTACAACGTCTTATGTTTGTACAACTATGTTGAGATACATTTTGCTGAAAAATATCGGATTTCAATTTTATCAATAAACTTATTGGATTTTATAATTTCAAAATGGAGAAAGGATGGAAATTTGTAAATTGAGCTCACTAGAGCGTAAAAAAACCGAAAAGTGCCAAAAGAGGTGTAAGGGAGTCAAACGATAGCTAATTAACGTAAATATCGCTTAACCATTCAACAGAAACAGAATTTGTCAAAATCCTGCATCACAAACCCCTCAAAATGACCCTTGTGACTTTTGAAAAGTGACATTTTTGCCTTGAATACGTGCTCACTCATGCATAATTTGACCGATCAATCACATTTTCACACAGAAGGTAGTCAATTAGTGCAGAAACACCTTTGCCAAATTATTTTGCTCAAAATGGTTTCTTTAAAAAGTTATGGTATTTTGAAAAAGGGGGTAGTTACCCTTTTTGTGGTTTTTATTTCAACAATCTACACACACCCTATACGTACCACGCCATCGGCCCCCTACACATGGTAACTGTTATGTTTATAATATACTCGCTATCATTGATCACGATCATCATTATTATACTTATTGGACCGTACCGGGCACGTTGACTATAACGGTTGAATAATTAATTTGTAATATCATTTAAACTATTACACAGTTCCCGTCTCGTATCCAAACTGCCATGACTCCGCTTTTGCAATGTACATAATACATGATATTCTTACACTGATACGTAATTTCGTATATATGTTTGTGAGCGTGTGTGTGTATGTTTGTGTGAGTGTGTATGTGTTTGTATTTGTGTGCGTGTGTGTGTGTGTGTGTGTGTGTGTTCGTGTGTGTGTGTGTGTGTGTGTGTGTGTGTGTGTGTGTGTGTGTGTGTGTGTGTGTGTGTGTGTGTGTGTGTGTGTGTGTGTGTGTGTGTGTGTGTGTGTGAGTGTGTGTGTAAGCATTTGCCTGTATGTATATATGTGCGTATGTTGTAAGCCGTGCGAGTGTGTGTTCGCGTGAAGATGTTTAGCCTGGTTGTAAATCTTAAGGTATGGGCTGACATTAACCCACTTTTGGAAGAGTGGGGAATGGCATGTAAAAACACCACCCCTTTCCCCACATTTCAAGGTAAAATTAATTTCAACATTTATTACTTTCGTTGCGAATTTTGATTCCTTTCCTCTATAATAAAGGACATTTGACTTTCTGTCTTTTCCCCTCTACAAAAGTAAACATTTATCTTAGAAATGCTATCAAAATACCTTCACGGACCCTAAAACCGTGTTTCTATAAGATCTCTTTTTCAATGTTTCTCAACCACGTCCATAACGATTGCCAATGCAACAATAACATTATGATTTGTGAATACATTTTGCAAAGGAGTGAAATTGATAAGATTTGGGGTGATTAACGAAAATGAGAGGTCTTGACACGTGACATAACTATGCCAAGTTACAAGATAATTGACGATGACGTTAACGAGATATCTTGAACACAAGAAATGGTTAGAAAAAAACATGAATGACGAGGAAGAAGAAGAAGAAGAAGAAGAAGAAGAAGAAGAAGAAGAAGAAGAAGAAGAAGAAGAAGAAAGATTCTGACGAAATCTATGGTGATCCGCGTTTACGCGGATCACCAATGATCGGAGCGGTTACGCAGATCGCCAATTCGTCTATGTGACGAATTAAAATCTAGTTTGTTGTTTTTATTTCAACAATCTACACACACCCTATACGTACCACGCCATCGGCCCCCTACACATAGTAACTGTTATGTTTATACTATAGGCCTACTCGCTTTCATTGATCACGATCATTATTATACTTATTGGACCTGCCGGGCACGTTGACTATAACGGTTGAATAATTAAAATCCAATATCATTTTAATAAACTATTACACAGTTCCCGTCTCGTATCCAAATTGCCGCTTTTGCAATGTACATAATACATGATATTCTTACAATGATACTTAATTTCGTATAGGTTATTATTATCATTATACAGGGTGGCCCAGAAAGAATGCTACGAGTATGATCGCTAAGTTCTTCGACATTATCGGCAAAATGTCATTAATTTTTATTTTGTTGCTCAGAACATTCTTTTTCCAATAAAATGGTACTATAATTTGCCAATTTTTCAACAGCAGCGGTCATTGGAACGCCGAGATATTCTGGCGTCTCAGCTAACCATACTGGACAAACCGCAATGACAAAAGGGCTGGAATGCCATCGCTTTCATAAGGAAGACGATGCGAGCTATATCTCCATTGTCATCACGGTCTGTCCGGTATGGTTAGCTGAGACGCCAGAATATATCTCGGCGTTCCGATGACCGCCCCTGTTGAAAAATTGGCAAATTTGGGAAATTGCATTGCCTCC
>JZLH01S0118883.1:49244-59783 GCA_001188425.1 Eucidaris tribuloides
CAGGGGAGGAGGGCAGTCAGTTAATTACTCTCTAGTGTTAGCCGAGGAATGCCTTCAAATATAGATCCAGCATGTTGTTACATGACACGTAGGCCTATAGCTTAAAGGTACTATGACATAAAACTATCAAAACTGGGTTATCAACATCTTTTACAGTATTTTTCATCTAGAATTCCAATGTGACTTTCAATTCTCGATGCAAGTTTCAGGTTTTGAGTTATTCACTAAAATAAAAACTGTTTGGGAACGCCCACATTTTTTGGCCCCGATATGCAAAGCAAGCTGTTAATCATGTGACGTCATCAGCAGAACGCCGCTCTCATGCGAGCGACCTTGACTTGCGTAATAGTATACACGCAATACAAACATTTAAAAGATCTGTCGGCAGTAAAACAACCAACTTTGAGGTCATTTTTAATCACCATTATGGCATATGGCCGTATCTATATCATCTGGGAGTGATTCAGGATCAGAGATTTCCACTACTGACTCGTATCTTAATTTTGATGACAACTATAAGCCCAGCAACTAAAACGAAATTTTGCCGCCAGGTTTCAGCTAGAAGCGCAAGACGAGCGACACCGCTGCAGGGCCACACAAGCCGACATCGGGCCGACATGAAAAATCAGGAGTATGAGAGACTATTTGGAAACAACTATTGGTAAGTAATGCATATTCAAGCTTAAGAGTACATGTAGATAGTTTTACATAATTTGAAGTAGTTATGATAACATACTGAACATGCATTCGGGACTTGCATTCTTTTTATTGTGTTGGTCAGTGATTGAATCCTTGCATTGCACGCCGCGAGTGCAGTATAGTTGGCTTGGCGGCGCAGCGCAGCCGTTCGACAGGGGTCAAGTCCCGTAGCTCCCCGGCCGATGCAGGGTCAACTTCTTGCCCTTCGGTGTTGGACAAGATCGACATTGCCCAAATGTATACATACTCACCAGAATGATCCGGTAATCAGACGGCTCGTGGAATTTTTTTCGAACAATTCTGTAATTTTAAAATTTGAACGATCGACTCAGAAACTACTCGAACCGTCAGATTTACAGGACCATTCTGGTTTGTGTGTATACATTTTTGGCGTTGTCGAGTCTTGTCCAACACCGAGGGGCAGGAAGTTGACCCTGCATCGGCCGGGTAGCCCGCCAGGGAGCCCGCCGGGGAGCCCGCCGGGGAGCTACGGACTTGAGCCCTGTCGATCGGCTGCGCCGCGCCGCCAAGCCAACTACTGCACTCGCGGCGTGCACAAACATACAAACACCAACACATTAAAAACAAGTTGGTTCTCAAACCACAAGTCTCGCCTGTTTTAACGGTCAGAAAATGAGGCATGCACCTTTAATTGGCAGTTTTCAGCAAAATGCTGGGGGGCGGGGGCAAGCCATAAAACTATGACAATATAAATTTGTTCAGTACAACTACTTAGAAAACTGTATGCAAAGTCCACAAAGAGGACAAAACTTGCAAGGAGATTCTTGGACAGCAAGTATTGCCTGATTGAACATTTGAGATTGTTGGTGTCAGTTTGAATTGGGCTGTTAATGACCAACAAGTAAACCTTGGATTGACGTGATGTGTAAAACATGTCCCCGCCGAATGCGCAGTAATGAACATAGAACTGTATATCAAGTGTACAGCTAACTGACCCCAAATACACCCCTGATGACCCTGCATGACCTTTGACCTCAGCATTGTTCTGCATTCAGGTCAGTGGTCCTTCTGACCAAGTTTGGTGATCCTAGGACATTCCCGTGATAATTGACCTCTAGATGACCCATGAATGACCTTCGACCTCAAAATTGTTCTCCGTTCAGATCAGTGATCCTTCTGACCAAGTTTGGTGGTCCCAGGACATTCCTATGGAAATTGACCCGTAGATGACCCCTGATGACCTCTGCATAATCCTTGACCTCAACAATGTTCTGCATTCAGGTCAGTGGTTATTCTGACCAAGTTTGGTGGTCCTAGTATATTCCAATGACAATTGACCTCTAGATGACCCATGCATTACCTTTGGCCTCAAAATTGTTCTGCGTTCAGGGCAGTGATCCTTCTGACCAAGTTTGGTGGTCCTAGGACATTCTGATGGAAAGTGATCCCTAGATAACCCCTGATGACCCCTGCATGACCTTTGACCTGGGCATTGTTCTGCATTCAGGTCAGTGGTTTTTTTGACCAAGTTAGGTTGTCCTACCACATTCCTATGACAATTGACCTCTAGATGACCCCAGATGACCCCTGCATGACCTTTGACCTGGGCATTGTTCTGCATTCAGGTTAGTGGTTCTTCTGACCAAGTTAGGTGGTCCTAGTACATTCCTATGACAATTGACCTCTAGATGACCCCAGATGACCCCTGCATAACCTTTGACCCCAATTACCCTAGTCCCTGACCAAGTTAGGTTGTCCTACCACATTCCCATGACAATTGACCTCTAGATGCATGACCCCTGCATGACCTTTGACCTGGGCATTGTTCTGCATTCAGGTTAGTGGTTCTTCTGACCAAGTTAGGTGGTCCTAGTACATTCCTATGACAATTGACCTCTAGATGACCCCAGATGACCCCTGCATGACCTTTGACCCCAATTACCCTAAGTCCCACCCACTGATCATTGTTACCAAGTTTGGTTTGAATTGAAGCAACACTTTTCAATTGACAGTCATTTAACGAAACTTTAACCAAAATGAGCGGACATAGTACATACTACATACTACATACAGAAAAGTGATTTCATAGTCTCTTCCTGAACACGTCCAGGCGAGACAAAAATGCCAACAAATTTTTGAAAAAATTAAGCTTCAAAAATCAAGGGGGATAACCCCCTCCCTTGAGGGGGTGGGTCATGTAACCCCACACCGGATCACCGCCTATACAACCAAGAGTTAATTTGTGGACATTAAAAACTTCATGGACCTAGTCTTAAATATATTATCCTCTCAGGAATGCATAATTGATTCCCAAACCCGGTACTAAAAAAAAAATGTTGAAAAATGTAGATCAGTGTTAACTAAAGTTTTACTTTTAGTGTCTATTCTCCATTTCCCTTTCACCCACACTTGCTTAGAATATTACACTCATCTTATTCAAAATCTTTGAAATGATTACCTAATCAGAATTTATTAGATAAAGTACACTAACACTACTTGGGAAATATTTAGTAACAAAGTTCTTCATAAACCACTACCCCAGCCAGGCAACTGGACATCATGCCTGCCATCTTCCAACCAGAGTTCAGGGGATGATTTGTGACGCATGGGTCAATCGTTTAGCTATGTTTCACATGCTAAATTTGCATTTTTGACAGCAATATCCTCTTAAAATCATTATAATATCACAATATTATTTCTGAATCTCCTATGAACTTTCATAGGTTCAGATATACAGATTTCAAAATCAAAAATTATTCGGCAATATCGAAGTAAGACTTGAAAATACAAACCATACACCATTTAAACACATGTGGACTGGCAATCTCTAGTCGCTAAACTGCGAGTTTTTGGACGGTGTGTGATATTTTCTGGTGATTTGTAACTATTTTTACTTTGTCTGCTACTCTCAGTTCATTTTTTCATCATGCTTTCTGTAATTTCTTCAATCCTTGTCACAATTTCTGCGGATGTTATATTTTCAATGGACAAGTTATCACGGCCAGGCAGATTGTCTCTGATTCCTTGCATTGCCTTAGCTATTACTACAGCTATGGGGACTTCCTGCGATGCGCCCGTTCATTTTTGGTTTTTGAAGAACGCATTTTGAGCAAATAATTCGCGCATGTTTTGGCAGCGTTTCCATCCTAAAAAACATGCTATTTATTTCATTTTTGCTTCAAATACATTTTGTATTTATTTAGGTTGCTTGCAATTATTACTTGAGGCCGATTTCGGGCAAGCATTTTTAGTTGACACTCCAAATTGCTTGCCGGACTGTGAATGTTTACTTGCCCAGGGCATGGCAAGCGGTATGTCGCACACCTATCTATGATTTTACAAGTGACAGCATAACTGTCTAAACTTTTTTGTTCTAGGGTGTTTATTTGTCCATTCAAACACTGTCAGGTATGTCAGATAGCAAAGTTTGACAATTTTTAAAATGGGTTTCTACCAGTGTAGGAAATAACCCAGGGCGACGGGCGATTTAGCCCTTGGCAAAGCCCAAATCGCCTCTTAAAATCCCCCAAACCCAATTCTTTGGGGTGACCATTTCCTTCAGAGTCGCCCTCAGATTTGCTATGAAAAATTTCACATTTTTTGTTATTACGGCATTGAAACAAAAATGAATTAAATGGTTGCTTTTAGGGATGAAACACCGGCTAAAACATCAGCAATTATTCTTTGCATTCTTCAAATACTGATGTGCAACGAAAAAGTAGCCCCAGTGGTAGAAAAATAGCCCCCCCCCCCAAATTCAAAAATAGCCTCAAGGCTCTGATCGCCGTTAAAAAATAAAAAAATAATTCCTACCCTGGTTTCCACAATGTTATATAGTGTCTTTAAGATTAAAGACATAGGCTAACATTGTGGAGCGTCAGTTTAAAAAATGGTCAAACTTTAATGCCTGAGCTACACAGTAGTGCTTAAAATGGACAAATAAACACTATAGAATACAGAAGTTTTGAAAGTTATGCTGCCACTGGCAAGATATGCATGAGTGAATAATTTCCGCTGTGGTGGAGTATTAATAGCCTAGATCTACACACAGTAAGTCTATGGGAGGAAATGGGTATGGTGAATCTGGTCAGCATGAGTACTCATAGATTTTCACTGTTTCAAAGCACTAGATTTTGAAATACCATTTTTTTTCAGGGCTTCATTCTTAGACTTTATCAAAGACACTCAGAGCGTGGAGGATTACCGGGTATGCAGCTCACATTTTAAAAATGTGGTCATTGTTAACTTGTGTCTTTAATTTCCTTAGCTACCCTCTGTCAATGTAACTTTACACTCTGGGTGACTCTGCAAAAAAGTCATGCAATGTAGATTTGATCAATTACTCATGAATTTATTTTCTTACATTTGAAATTAGTCTTGGCTCAAGTCAGTGTGAATGTTGTCTGAGTGTTAAAATAGTGTGCGTGTAGAGTACGGGGTATACTGAATGTCTGGTACATGTATCTTTTGTGTGTGTTTCCCCGTTTCTAGGCAAGCTGATAAAACAGTTTGGTTGGTTTTGTTACAAGTGTGAGATAATTACCGAGATAATTTGATCTCTGTTTAAATTGACATACGTTGATAAAGAAGCATGGGAGTTTCAGGAACATGATGAAAAATGGGATATATGTAAAATCTATGTTCCGTCAACCTGAGATAAATATGAAATATTGTAACATGATTACTATAAGTCCAGATTAAACATCTTTCATGTAGATGTGAGACATATTACCATAATTGCTAAAATGTCGTTGACACTATTAATAAATAGACTTTTGATAAGAAATGAATGAATGATTTAATAAATAAATAAATAAATAAATATAAGTTACATAATAATAAATGTGTAAGTAAATAGATAAAGCAATAAATACATAAATATATAAATCAAAATATATTAAAATGAATAAATGATTGAGTAAGTAAATAAATAAATAAGTAAATAAGTAAATAAGATAAATATATAAATGAGTAAATAAAATGAATGAATGAATGAATAAATAAATAAGTGAATAATGTGTGTATAACATACAGTTTCATTTGACAATAACACATTTTATGCTACAGTGATTATGAATTGAATTCAGCACATACCTGTCAAGTCTACGGCAACTTGAGTCATGTCATAGATGGAGTACATGTATATCTGTTCATGAATAGGTTAGACTAATATTTATACATGTGTTAAAGTGATACACAGTTGGCCAAAAATATAAATAAAGTTGCTAACAGTAAATTGATGCGAATGTTATTTAAACGAGGGCATGCGGCTTTCATCTCTCGTTCACATTCCATCAGTCTACCTACAAAATACGTGACGTGATGTCTCGAGAACAACATGCACCGTCGCTGTTTAACCACGATCCGGCATTACATTCGATGTAAAATGTTTTATTGTGTGGTATTTCGGAATGTCGAAGGGTGAAATCACATGCATCACAGCCTTGCGCCAGACCCTTGTAAATCTTAACTGCCCAATTTCTGTCTCAGTCTGTCGTTCTGTTTTTTTTCCGGGTGGGGGGGGGGGGGGTCCTCGCCAAGCCTTATCTTAGTAGCTTTTTGCTTACACGTTCACTGTCGCATGGTTTATCTCATACATTTAAGAGGTAGAAATAATTCATGTGCCACAAATACGTGTACGATCTAATCTAGCACGTCAGCGGCATTGCTGCATATGCTGGGGTATTGTACAGTATTCTTTTGGTGATTAAACAATAGGTGGCAACTTTTGAAAAATTTACTCAGTTGCAATTTAAGTAGCGCAATGTTTATTAAGTAATTGGATTTTAATTTGACAAAGTATGTCATACCTGTGAATGTAATATTACATCGTTAATATCAACATGATATTGAATGTCTTAAAGGGATTGGTATGCCTGGTATTTTAAGTCGTTAGTGAGGAAAATCTTTGTGTTAATTTGGCGAGTAGCAGGAGTTGTTATTACATCATGCTGTTAAAATACTGACCAAACACACACACACACACAAACAGACACAGATGCACACATACACACACACACACATAACACGCTTAAAAATACACAAAACATGCACACGCACACACATACACATACACACACACACAGCACACACACACATACATATGTATACACAAGACTAGTAAGTAATGAAGCAAAAGTGGGAAGAAGAAAAAGGGTTAAAAAAGCAGTGTATAGTTTTTAACGACAATTTCTGTTTCTCCTTTGGATAGATGCCCTGAAACACTTCCATTTTCAAAAAAATAATAAATCAAATATGGGGAGGGGGGGGGGGCTACATTTTTGCCATTTAGCAAAGAACATCTCTGCTCGCTGATCATTTAAAATCACAATGTGTCATTCTAAACAATTTTTGGCCGGTTTGATGCAGTTTTCTTATTTCTGGCTCGACAACACCATTCTGTTTGAAAGATTGATTGATGAGTAATTTGTCATATCAACCGAAATCATAATACTCTGGCTTCAAATATGAAAAGAAAAAGAAAATACCACAATTTAAAGAGTCCCTGGAGTTGTAATTTTGGCTTGATGCCGAAGATGCGATCGAGCTGATCGAGTGCTAGATTGCCAGATTGTGCTAGAAGCTTCATCATTCATGTGATTCTCCAATTCTAACATGTTTCTAGGACGCTCGTTTGAACCCAGTACCAGGAATTTTACGATCGAAGAAACCCGGTCAGATGTTTGTGACATGTGGAGAGTCTGCATACTTCACCGCCACCCTATTTCAAATATTCTTCGTTTTGTTTCAGAGTAGTCTCATAGATCAGTACTTGATAACTGCATGAGGAGAACATGTCTTTTGTGCTATGTGTATGTGTGTGTGTGTGTGTGCGTGTGTGTGTTGGTTTTGCTTACATGTAGGTTTATTGTGAAATACAACAACAGAAATGAAATATGCAAAACAGGAAGTAACAGTAAGAAGAGATCAAAGAGAACATATTAAGAAAATAAAATTTGAAACTGTTAGATTTTCTCATTTATAAACTGAGTATTTCTGAATGTATTCAATATTCTGTGCTTCGATACCATGGTTTTAAGTGTTTCTGTAGACTCTATGGTCTGTGTGTGTGTGTTATGTAGTGCGTGTGTATGTGTGTACATACTTGTGTGTTTGTGTTTGAATGTATCTGTGTGATGTGTGGGGGGGGTAATTGTGGGGGGATGGTGTGGGTGATGGTGGGGGGGGGGGTGGAGAGGCAAGTAAGCACAATCTCATCTCCGGCCATCCCACAGTACATTGCAGCTTTCACTTTCAGCTCCCTTTTTCGGTATGACACTAAATTGTTCGCGGACCAAGGTGGTGTGTCCGTCTGTCTCTGGAGATCGATAATGCTGTTGATTTTACCTAATGGATGATGCCACCCTAGAAAAGATATCAAGAATATTTACAGCTCACAAACCTGTGTTGGTCCTGCCTCTGTACTTACAGACCAAGTTCTAAATTTGTTCCCCCCTCCCCCCCCCCCCGATTTGACATGAATAATGGAAAATGCATAAAACTCTGTTTTTGTTTTGTTTGTTTTAATTCTCATGTTCTGTAGTTTTTGATATGCAAATGATGAGTCGATGAATCATTGAAAAGTTGATTGTTTGCTCAAATTTCACTGTTGTACTAAAAACAATTGTTCAACAAACAGGAAATGTATGACTGAGACATTTTCACAGCAGAAACAGTATATACTAGATTCTTGGAGCATTGTGTACTACTTGTAAATAGAGGTCTACTTCCAATTTTGCAATTTTCCTTTCAGTCATATCTACATTGTACAAAAATGACATATTCTGCATCCTCTGCGTGAATCTCTGCCTTCCTAACAACAACTAGCTTTACAGATAACTAGTGTACTCACAGACAAAAATCTTCTGCCCCTTGTACCCTACTTTATAAATTCAAGCATGAGCATCTTACATTGGCAAAGACAAATTTAGTTTTTAAGATAACTAACTGAAGGGTCACTGTGTTGAAGGCCTGGAAACCACAAAATAGTTTGATATAGGAAGCTACACAACTGAAGAATGAGATAAATGACACCGATATTGCTATGGTAACTAGTCTGATTGAGGTCTTTTGTTTGAATACGTTGGTAGGTCCATGGTAGCAGGAGCTGATGCTAGGTATCTGGGTAATCGGTTTAGCAGTGTTTCACCAGATAAGCCGTGTTGACAGATCATCTGTCAATTTATGGAGTGATCAGTCCCCCCAAATCAGTGTCCCTGTTTGAAACGTTTCAGATTGATAGCCACTCTACTTGGTACCTCTGATGCTACACCGAAACAATCACAACACCGATCCCAAGTAGCCGTACCACTACACAATAGCAATAGCATACGGATGTGTTCATGTAAGATTTGAGAGAACGTTTATATATATTTTGTATGACTCATAAAATGGGTTATTAAAGAAGAAACTGGTTGTATTTGACATTCTGACCCATAATTTTTCTTTTATGTTCCTTTGAATATTTTGTATTTATTATTTCTTTTTTAATGGGGGAGGGGCGAGCTGGAGATTAGTCAGATTACAGTCTTTTATATCATTACCGGTATATTATTGTTATTGTTACACAGTGTATTTGATGTCTTTGATAATTGTTTATCTTTTAGCCTAAGGACATGTGTTTGTACATTTTTTGAGACAATGATATGTCATTATAATATCCATGTCATTCAATGCCACTCATTGTACAACACAGACATACACAGACAGACATACAGATACATACACTCATTGTGTACATGTACGTTCAGTACCCACACACTGCATTATTCTTCCACACTCTCAAGCACTCTCACCGGTAGACAAAATAAAATTAGTCCGAAATGGACGATCAATGAATTCCACGTTGCTAAGCAACAGAGGAGTAATAGTGAGCCTGCAGCTGCCTGGCTGGAGGACACTGAGGAGATATCAGTAAGCCCCAGAGCCACGCGATGAATGCTTCCCCACCCTGCAACCGAATTATACAGACTTGTTCACTCTTAGTTGTTGTTGTTGTTTTTTTTTTTACAAACCCAGTATCATTTGGTATTATATTTTAATTAATTATCTGCTTGTAGTGCTGGGAATGGAAATTCCATCTTTGCTGAGAGGATTGATGTTATCCAATCTCGTCTTATAATTATATTTCCATAGTACATTACTTTTGCAAGTCATTCTTGTATTTTATACATTGAACATTACAGTAGGAGCTGAATGAAGTCAGTGAATGCCTGAGGGTAACTGTGATTGGATTCATTTCTTTCATCTCTCTTGTCAAGTTTTGTATGATGTTGTATGAATTTTGATAATGATAATTATAATTATACTACTACTACTACTACTACTACTACTACTACTACTACTACTACTACTACTACTACTACCATTACTACTACTAATAATGATGATAATAATAATTAATAATGATTAATAATAATAGTAAGAAGAAGAAGAATGAAATAATGTTATAATGATAGTAATAATAATGATGATGGTGATAATTATAATAATGA
Source organism: Eucidaris tribuloides (assembly GCA_001188425.1). Taxonomy (NCBI): domain Eukaryota; kingdom Metazoa; phylum Echinodermata; class Echinoidea; order Cidaroida; family Cidaridae; genus Eucidaris; species Eucidaris tribuloides. The sequence continues at coordinate 59,399 of JZLH01S0118883.1, forward strand.
TAATAACTACTACTACTACTACTACTACTACTACTACTACTACTACTAGTACTACTACTACTACAGTACTATTACTACTGCTGCTGCTACTACTAGTACTACTACTACTACTACTACTACTACTACTACTACTACTACTACTACAGTACTATTACTACTGCTGCTGCTACTACTAGTACTACTACTACTACTACTACAGTACTATTACTACTGCTGCTGCTACTACTAGTACTACTACTACTACTACTACTACTACTACTACTACTACTACTTCTACTACTACTATTACTACTACTACTACTACTACTACAGTACTATTACTACTACTACTACTACTACAGTACTATTACTACTGCTGCTGCTACTACTAGTACTACTACTACTA
>JZLH01S0118883.1:97531-109363 GCA_001188425.1 Eucidaris tribuloides
ACAAAAGAAGAGAGATAATTCATTCATGGTGATTGTGTCAGACATTTCTTGAATGTATACGATAGGGTTAGCTCCTAATGTCACCATGATTACGAGTGGATGTGTGATCTGGCTCAGACTTGGCTGCCGTGGTAAAACTGGTCCAAATCTGGACTGTATTGATATCAAGACATTGTTTGCTTTACGCCTCCTAGTTCAAAGCCGACGATGGGCCATGATAAGAACCTCATTTCTCAAATTTTTGGGAAAAATGACTAGTTGATAATTTAAGCTCCAGGCTCAGACTGGCTGGCCGTTTAATATAATGGTCCAGTCCTTGGTTGATAACAGAAATTCTTGCTCTTTAACCCTCTCGAAGACACGATGGCTGATAAAACCTCGTAACTCTTAATTTTTGAGAACGTGACTTGTTTTGATAATGTGAAGTTATAGGTTTAATTGATGTCTATAACGCAACATGAGTTGGCATATTTAAAACATAATTGATTGCTAGTTTCTTAAGCCCCAGGCTAACATTGACCACGAGTTTAAAAAATGTGAGGTTCATAATCTCCATGCTCCAAGTGGCCTTTGATAAGGTCTAAAAATGAAGCCCTGAAAAAATTGGTATTCAAAATGATTATTAGTGGCTTTAAAAAATGAAAATCGAAGTTGGACCGGATCACCCTGCCCAATTTCCTACCCAAATCACCTTTGTGTAGATTAGGCTATTTTGTCACTCGGCGTCGAGTACTAAATTGTTAGCGTATGCATTCAATTTTTTACCAGTTGCAGATAAATTTCGCAAACTTTTGTAATTCTATGGGTGTTTATTTGTCACTTCAAACACTACATGGTAGCTCAAGGAGAGACAAAGTTTGATGATTTTTAATTGGCCTCGCTGTGGCTGTGTCTGGTGGCAATAGATTCATCTTCTAATAATTCACATAGAGTTGCATTTATCTAAAACATAAATTTGATTATTGATTATCGAAGGTAGTCTTTAAGTTCCAATAACATAGCCTACGTACGAACCCATAATTTGTAAAATAAGATCTTTTGGCTCCTCCCTGAACTCTTTGTTGTTTAGAGAGTAACGGGTTTTAACCAATCCCAGCGCGAAATGTGAATATGACATTTACTAGATTCAGCGGATTCATCATTCTCGTGCACAATTTCTTTTTTCATTTTGTACCAAAGATCAAAGACTTTGAATAACGTCGACACCCACGTAGCATTGGAAGAAAGGCTAGAAGAAGCACAGGAGAATCTTGATAAACACATCATGAAAGAAGTCCTTATCTGTACACATGTAGTATCCATCAAATCATCAAAGGTGCCCCTAACACCTCTGTGGTGGTCCTAAGATATCAAAACAAATTCACAACTCAAATCATCATTAAATTGGTATACAATGTAATATAAGATGAAAAACATGTAATCATTCATGATTTGTCGCATGTTTTCGAAAAATATGCGCATCATTTCCCGACACTTGAAATTGCTGATGCACTCCGCAGATCACCGCTCCGCGCTTAAGTCACATAGCCAATGCTTCATTTGCACAGATTCTAGAATCGCCGTTTTCATGCGACCGAGTTTGAGTCTGACACATTGACAAAATCGTCTTCAAAAATACAATAAAAGCAAGTTTTTTCATCACAATTTTCATGCAGACTTTTTCCTCAGATATGTATCACTATTTAACAGAAAGTAACATCATTTGGTAACTTGTATATTGAATTCCTGGTAATGTATCTGTGTGAAATGTTTGGGTGCGTTAAGATCCATTAGACCCAGTGGCATACTTGTCATAGAAATGTTGTAAACATTTATGATCCTAACGGCACCAGACTTAAAACAATTATGGAACTATTTTTTTTTTATATTTACAGTACAGTTTCTATACAATGTAAAAAAAAAATAAGATTGCTTTACAGCCTTGAATGCGCTTAATACTATGACTACATGTAGTACAACTACTAATTACTTCTTCTACTACGTACTACTCCTAGACTAGCTACTATTAACGACTACGACGTACTACTACTACTTCTACCACCATCCACCACCCTACACAGTATACTACTTTAGACTACTAACAACGTCTACTACTACACTACTACTTCTCTGCTACTCCATACTACTACTACTATACTACTACTGCTAACTACTACTGCTACTAAACTACTACACTACTCTACTACTACCTACTGGCTATCTACTACTCAGCTACTAACTAAAGTAGACTACTACTGGTTGGCTAACTATCTCTGGCTAGGCTACTCTACTATACTGATACTCTATAAAGGTATTGTTAGTTAGGCAACAAAGTTGTAGTAGGCAATCACTATGTACTGTTTGTGACTGATATATGGTCAATCTCTATAGTGTGGTGAATGGAGTAGTAATGGAAGAGATCAGCTTAGTTTCTTTAAGATGATATTACTGTGGTTAACTGTCGCTTTTGAATGAGTAAATGCTCATGTCAAGTATCTGGTGTGTCATTGCCAACTTCCTGAAGGAGCTGGTCGTTACTCCCTCCTACGACTACTACATGTCCTACCAACATACAACTATTACTTTTACTTAAAACTACTAACCTAGCTACTACTACTACTACTACTACTACTACTACTACCCGCAGCTGGCTACTTACCACATACTACACTACTATGTCTACCCATCCATATTAAGTAGCTGCACTGCCACTATTATTCTTAGTAGCTACTTGTTATTTGCACTATCACACTACCACAATACATAAATTACTACAACTACTACTATACTACTACTATTTACTAACACTACTATACTATCTACTACTACTACTACTTATCGTACTAACTACTACTACTACTACTAGCTACTTCTACTACTACTGCCACCACCACTGGCCGACCACTGCTGTTTGCTACTACTACTACTACTCTCTACCTTCTACTAACTGCTACTACTACTGTCAACCCACACTGGCCAGCCGGACCACTTACTAATCTACTTAATAACTTGCTACTACTTCTACTCTTACTATTATCTTTACTACTGACTGACTACTACACTACTACTACTAACTACTACTACTATACTACTCTCACCTACTACACTCGTACTACTACTACTGACTACTCACTCCTACTACTGCCTCCATCCACTTGCCAACCATATATCTACTACTACTCCTACTGCTACTACTTCTATCTACAATTACTTCTTCCAGTAGCTACTACTCTAGTGCTATTAGTGTAATTTATTAATTTTACATTCGACAAGTAGAAGCTAATTTGCTGCATCTACTACTACTGAGATGCACTTCTCTTCTACCACAGATACAGTGCTATTGTTTATATTTTTGCTATCTCTTTCATACAGGCATTCTCAAACAAGCAGTTAGAACATGTGGAGAACAAGCTGACGAACCCAAGAAGCCAAAGCCAAGACCTCTTTAATGTAGAGTAGTGCAAGAAATGTTCTGTGGGGCCGGAAGGGGGGGGGGGGGGGTCGGCTCAAATTACATATGTGATACCTAATGTACCACACTGAAGTCGAAAATTGGGGATTGGAACTGGCGTGAGTGAGAAATATGTGGTGTCTGAACTGGAGCTAAGAGCTCACAAGAACCTAAAAATGCAAATATTGGACATGTGGCTGCGGGGAAGTTTTCGGTGGGCCACCTTCCGATGGCTCTGGCCTGAAGCCATTACACAGAAGGCAGCACAGGCCAGGCCAGATCAGTAGCGAAACAAAGGGTTTTGATGATCTGAGAGCATTTAGGAATGCATTGGTGTGAGGAACGCAAATTTGGGGTCTGTGGAACTGGAAAAAAAAAATTTGCGTGGTGCTTCTGGAAATTGTGATGCAGCTGGAGATTGAATTTTAGGGCTGAAAATGGGGGGTCTACAAACCATGGCACATATGTATCACCACAATAACAGTACTAAGTGATAATGCACACAGATCCACAGCATGTATGCGCACGCAGACACACGTGTGACGCACACCACACACACACACACATGACACACAGCAACACAGCACACCACACACACACACGTCAGTGATGGCGCGCCGAGAGGCGCCGTCACACACACATCACACACACAATACAACACGCAATACATACACAAATGCACCTATCTATGTGCAATACACAAATACGATCATATCATCAAAATCTGCCCATTTGGCATAATCACATCACGGCTGTATTTATGTGCAAACATGCATTTACTTTTATTCATCACAAGCAGTGATTACTGTGTTGAAGTACTGTGGGTCAAGTTCCAGTTAGCAATGCAATGTCCAGGGCCAGTAATGCCTAATAGGTATGGTTAGTTTAACGGGGGAAAAAAAACTCAGAAAAAACACAACAAAAACTGGAAAACAACACAAATGTTACAGTTTAAGGGATAGTGTAGCATGTTTACAGAACTGCTTCTTTTGGTTTCAAAGATTGGCAAAAACAATGATGGCCTTGACGGTAGTGGTGTAAAATCTGATTTAACCGGGTGGAGGGGTATCTCAGTGAGGCAGCACGTTAAGTGCAAACATACAATGTAATTTTGCCAAAAAAAAAGAATAGAACAATTGAAGCTCTTAACACACTGGCTACAGAGGCCTGGATGTGTTCCTGGTGTAACTCTATGGATTGTCAGAATCTTGAATACAAATGGGTTCAAGTATATTTTAATGCATTTTCAATCTATCTTCCAAATGGCAAATATTAAAGAAAACAATCACTACAGTCATAAAACAAAGATCATGTGTAATTCATTTGACATAATTCGTAAATAAACTGCGTTTAGCCTAAAATTATTTTTTGTCTCTGAAAAGTGGTGTGGGGTGATTACACAGGCCAATTCTCCGCCAACCATTATACCATACCTGTAATCATTTATGTCAGTGCCTTGCAGTGTTATATGATGCGCCAGGAAATCAACTCCAGTCTACCAGCAGGGCGTGCAATCTTGGGTGGTGAGGGGGAAGGGGTGCAGTGGTCACCCGCTGAAAATATTGGGGGGGGGGACATATCAATTTGCCCCCCCCGCGCCAATAAGTTGACAACATTGAAAAGACTCGATCATAATCATAATGCATTGGATATGTTTAAACAGCAGGTAAACACACATGTTTTGCACGCAAAATTCTATTCAAAGCGTGCCGAAAATTTGTGACATTCTTCTTACTTTGCCTCCCCATTACGAAGAATGGATCAACACCCCTAAGTTCTATTTTTGTTCTGTATTTCAGGTGTAATCCCCCAATCCCCAATCCCCACTCCCCACTCCCTCTCCCCTCCCCGACAAAAAAGTTAGTTTGGGGGGGGGGGGGGCAGGGGGTTGTTAAGTTCTTTTAAGCTGTGCATAAAAACATATAAGTTTTCATGTCATATTCATTGACTAACATCATTGACCAAAAATACACTACATTTACTTCAATAATGTTTGAACAAATTCATTTTTTTAATTGTTTAAATTTCTTCTTTACGATGAAAGATTTGAATGTAACACAAATTATAGAAGTAGAAGTTTGGGAAGGTACGTGTTTTGGTAATTTGTTAAACTTCACACTTGCAAACACCCAATTAATTCTATCAGGATGTTGAGGTGTTCTCATGCACAGTTGTTGATTGTGCATAAATAGATTATGGTTGTACATGTACATGTATATGTATGTTCCTGGAAGATAATTTGAATGTAATAATAATAATACAAACATTTAAGTTGTGCACATTCTTTTATATGAATATTGTGCAATGCGCATTATAATTATTCTTGCTATATTTGTAAGGCTAATGAAACTGAAGTATGAGTTTCCTGTCACATTTTTTCCAGCCTATAATGAGGGAACTATTTCATTATTCATTATTCATTATTATGCAGGATTTCATTATTTCAACCTTTTATGAAGATTAAATGCACTTTTGTTCATCCCATTTGCACATTTCCAGTTTGCTAACCCAATACATGTACAGTGGAACCCTTTCAGTGCATTTTTTTGAGACTACATGTTCTGCCAGGAACAAAAACACGAAAACGCATGTTCCAGCACACATGCGCAGACTACGTTCTGCTTGGCACCCGACGAAATATAGTCTGCAGCACCATACAACTGTGTACAACGATATGAAATGAACCAACAGGGGATCAACAAAATAAAAACAACATTGAGTTTGTTTTTTGACTCATTTCTGAGACTCGTTTCCTACCAAAACTTCCAAAATCAACTATAAATGTGATGCTTGTAAAAAAAAATCAAAATAATGAATTATTTTCAGATTTTTGGCTGCTAATGAGGCCCAAAAATTATAACGAGGGAGGGTGACGGGAAACTCATACCTGAGTTTCATTAGCCTAATATACTGTATATGCTGAATATTTTGTGATGGTTTTATTTTCGCGAATTTAGTGACTTAATGCATGCAAAAATTTTCACTTTCTTACATTTTTGTAGAAAGTGAATGCAAATACAATAAAATTGTGAAAATAAACTCTCGCGAATTCCCTGTCTTGAAGCAAAATCGCCAAAAATGTATGTACAAGAAATATATGGTGTACACTGTACTTAGTATCAAATATCTGTCCATTTATTTATTTATTTATTTTTTTTTTTTGGGGGGGGGTGGATTTTGCACTTATTGGTGAAACCTCCTCCCTTGGCAAATGAATATCGTTGGTCACCCTGTAACAGAGTCAAATGATGACATAAATCGTACCCTGGGGTACCAACTAGAAATCCACCATTTTGTTGAATTATTTATTTATTTATTTTTTAGCACTGTGCCCTGGGTTACAAAACTGTGTAAAACTGTGTGAAAATAACTTAAGCTTCGTTTTCACCCCACTTTTTGTAAGTTTATGTCTTTTTGTTGTGCACTTATGCAGCCTCTGCATAATAAACACTGATTATAACCAAAGAAAATACATTTTTGGACACAAGAGAGAGCTACACAACACGGTACACCAGGGTACAATGGTACCTTGGTGTAGTGTGTAGTGCATCAAATTACCAATACCCATAGTTTAAAGCTCATTGAAAATGTAGATCAAATGGGTGAGAAACAAATAAAATTCACATTTCCTTTAAAAATGTTGCTTGCCTCCAGAAAAGAGAAACAAATTTTCAATGCAAAAACAAAAGCTAAATACCCTCGCTGCTCTGTCCGTATTTCCTTTCTTTGTTGACGTTCAAGTATCCCATAACAAATATTGACCGTTCAGGTGTCAAATAGTCAAAAATATTGCACAGGATGAGCACACCCACGCTGTTCTAGTTTTCCTGAAGCTTTTATGCCATAACATAAAATAAAGGTATCTGCTAGAAAAGGTCAAGCTTGTGAGATAATGTGATAATGCAATACATGTGGGATGGTGAAGGAATGTGTGTATTTGTTCGTGATTTTGTACTGATGGGAACAAGAGGAATATGAATATGATAATGAATTTTGTCAATTTAATACTAGAATTGGAAATCATTTTCATTTACCCCCATCTAAGAAGTTCATGTTTTAAAAAATTAATTTTTGTTTCAAGGACCTCAAATATTGAGCTTTGACTGCTGAGATGTCAAATACATATAAATTGATAACTGTAGACAGATTAATTGCATGAATTTTATAGCTTTATTAGTATCATTTTTAATATATTGCCCCAAATGACTACATGTATATGCAGAAATTTCTGCACAAAACTCATATTGATGGTATTTATGATAAGTTTTTTTTCTCTGAGTCATCAAACATGTGTGTATTGTATTGAAGAAATACTGGCAGATTTACCACTATTTTTTTCTGATCATTTAAAAATAATCAGTAAAAATGTTTTGAATAATGGTGTTTTTCCCCTGTTTTTTGCTGTTTGCAGGAATACATAACTGAAATTCTCAATTCACTGAAAGGAGACATATTTAAGAAATTTTTAGAAAGGTATGTATATTTCATGTATGTTTCATTTGACAGACAAAAAGACATACATACACATACACACAGATACACACACACATATTCATATATTTTTTAAACTTGTAGCTCTCAATGTGCAGCACAAGTGTGTGTAGAGTAGTTCATGGTGCTATTTTGAGTGCAAGTGTATACCTGTATGTGTGTGTGTGTGTGTGTGTGTGTGTGTGTGTGTGTGTGTGTGTGTGTGTGTGTGTGTGTGTGTGTGTGTGTGTAGTGTTGTGTGTGTGTGTGTGTGTGTGTGTGTGTGTGTGCTGTGTGTGTGTGTGTGTTGTGTGTGGTGTGTGTGTGTGGTGTTGTGTGTGTGTGTACATACTGTAGGCCTACATATATATGTGCGTGACGAAAGCAACGCGTTCATCTACAGTGGAGTACACTGTACATGTAGGCCTACATGTACCTACACACAGGCAAAAGCAGCTTGGCAGTGTGTATGGTATGCCGGGCCGTGTAGCAAATGTTTGTGTGTGGGAATACAGGGACGTAATATAACGGTCTCCTTGCGTTCCACACTCAGTCTCTCTGCTAATCATAAATATTAATGTGAGCGCGTACATGGTATGGTATATAAGCTGTATATTTTATAAGCTGCCAATTCTGAAGAGCAGTCTCTCATACAATGATAATCTGCTTGTTTGGGGCAGAAAGCAGGATGCTGCCTAAGGTAGAAGTTGGATTGCGTGTGGTCATTGTCACTTATAAAATGGATAAAATAATATTTTTTAGAGTAGTCACTATTATTATTGTCTGAATATATTTTCTCGAAATTTAGGCCTTCATGGTAATGTTTTGTCATCTATCACAACAGTTGTGTATTTACAGGGCTGCCAAGTGGTACTGATTTTCAGTAATTTCTACTGAAAGTGGTAGAAGAATACTGAAGAATACTGAAAGTTGCATGAAAAATACTGATTTTATCAAATCATTTTTGTATATTTCTTCTGCATTTATGATAGAATTACTGAAGGGCATTGATGAAAGTTAGCAGCCCTGTATTCTATTTAGTTTAATCAATTAGGCCTATGTACTAGTCAATTTCATAATGCTGAATTTTGAATTTTTGTGAAGTTAATGTGTAATAATTGTGGATATATATTTGGTATAATTTATGTATTGGTCAATTTCATACTGTTAAATTTTTATCATTGTTGAATAAATGTTTACTAATTTGATTGTAGATATATTTAATTTAACTGATGTATTGGTTAATTTCATACATGTTTGATTAAGATTTTTTGGGGGTTTGTTTTCAAGTTAATGTACTGTTTGATGGTTTGTTTTCTGCATATTTATTTATTAACTGAATCTATAGATATATCTAGTTTATAGACTTATTCAATGGTTAGTAATATTGCTGGTTTTTACTGGGTCATTTACATTTATGTAAATTGATCTACCCATATGGTTATTATCTAATTGGAAATTCATGTCTGGAAAGAGACCTACTAGACATTGTTCACATGGAGGTCAAAATATGATTGTATTCGCTGATGGTATTTTAACTTGTGTGAAAGCAAACTAAAATCACAATTGCAAATCAAATCGTAAAGTTCAAATCATGCCCCAGAGGTGTTTTCTAAATTTTACAATCCTCTGAAATCATGTCACATTTTCCTTGTGTGAATGGCTTGACTATTAACACATGATTTGGGAGGTGGACCTTTGGTGAACTTTACTAATTTCTGCTAGACTACAGCGGGCTCTAGAGCATGTAATACTGTATACGCTGAATATTTTGCGGTGGTTTAATTTTCGTAAATTTCGCAACTTACTGCACTAGAAAATTTTCACTTCCTGATATTTCTGTAGAAAGCGAATGCAAATACAATAAAATCGCGAAGCAAAATCATGAAAATATATGGACGTGAAATATATGGCGTACGGTAATAATGAAACATTTGTGTATGGCGCATAACACATATTCATTTATAATTGCAAGTCTCTTAGCACTTTACAGTGCAGAGATACAAGTGTGTCACAGCTGCATGATCCATCTGATGTGTGGATGATTGACAGAGTACCCAGAAAGACAGGCATGTCTCTTCATTAGAAGTTTGAATTCTACTGTAAAACCAGAAATTTTCGCGAGCATTCAACTTTCGTGAATTTCGCGATGAGTCGAGATTCGCAAAAGTAAAATGCACGCAACAGCTTGTGTCTACACAACTTTTTGAATGCCAACAATACCATGTATTGTACAAGTCAAATGACTCCAGATATATTTATTCGTACTAAAAGTGCGGGGTCACTTACAACGGGCGCAATGCACTTCTACATTTGATAAACAGTGTTTCAGAGGCATTAAAACAAATATTTCCTGTAGATTGTTGTGATAATTTATTAATAGAATACCCAAATGCAATTTCGCTATATTTTATTGTTTTTCATGGTCGGTGATTCGCGAACGTTTCATGCCCGCGAAATGGCCGTCGGCTCCTATTCGCGAAAGTTTCATGTCACGAAAATAACATGTTTTGCAGTAACCGTGTTATCCATGAAGACGTTTGTAACCTTAATTGCTGCGATTGCAATGATGTTTGTAATTATGATTTTGCCACCTCGTGAAAACAAAGTAGTTGTTGAGTGTTTGCTGTAAAATAAGTGCTGTGGGTTGAAGCACACTGTTACACAGGGTGATGAAAAATTATTGCTTTGTGGGTGAAAATAGGTCACTTTGCACAATGCTGCTTTTCGTAGCTAGGCCAATGCATTTTAATGAACATATAATTTTACATACATGCATAACCACACCTTAAAATGAAATAATGCTGAGCACTGCTAGTTAGACACAAACATGTTACTTTGGAAGCACAAAGACACAAAATGTAGAAATTTATGATCTTGCATTGCTTCACACAAAAAATTGAACAGTCTCTGTATCAATTTCCTTCTAGAACAAGTCCCTATTAGCTGAAATACATGTAAATAGTATTTCTATCAGGGTGAAAAAAATGTGTTTGCTTTACTGTTTGGGGCCACCTTGTATATGGAGAAAGTACCCTCACATAGATATTTTCTTTCGGCTCACCTGAAGTCTCATGTGCTATACTGGGCTGAGGGGCAGGTTGGGACAGGGCAAAAAGGGGAGGAGGTAGTTTGGGAAAGGGCATGTTAAATTCAAATCTTGTGTTAACTTAGGAGTTTTTCATGATGAATTTAAATTGAACTTACATTTTCAGTGGGAATTGAAATTATCAGCATTGTACATTTAGATACACAAATCTTAAATTAGATCAGGGAGTATCTCTAAAACCTACCACATACATGTGTATGATCTTACAAAGTTTTTATACTTATTGCAGTTATTATATTCTTTACACAATTTTATGCAAGCTAAAAGAACAAGTGCACTTTTGTAGTGCCAAAACCTTCTATCATAAGCTTATTTATAACCAAACTTGGATGGTAGATCTATGCTTTACAGGGGTCAAATGTCACATATGTAGATCAAAGGTCAAATGTTACTCTATATCTGCAAGTTTCCACTGGGGTTGGTAATTTATCACCCTATTTGTAACCAAACTTGGTTGGTGGATGCCCTATATGGACCTCAATGTGGTCATAGGTCATGTACAAGTAGGTCAAATTAGGTCAAATTTTATCATTTATCTGGAAATGTTAACGTTTACTTGCAAGTTTCTACTTTGGTTGATAACTTTACAACTACTCCAATCACACAAATAATCATTTTTTATTTCACTAATCAGAATTCTCTAAAATGATTGCGTGCAAAAAGGGTGAGACACATTTATGCTATCGCCTTGTTTTATTGTCATAACCCACCCACATCCACCCACATAGTGAACAGTCATATACAGGTAGGCGTAACCAACCGATGCATGCCCATGTGGCACAGTATGGAAAGGCAGTCAAAACAGAGAAATGCATAATGATTA